>MU701358.1:21579-44487 GCA_026770625.1 Nicotiana glauca | reverse complement strand
CCATCACAACACAAGGCTGAGACCCCGAAAGGTCATATCTCCACGTGGCCTCGCCACAATGCGCGATCCTATCCAAACACTGTTACACATGAAACACCTCAAGTCACTATGCTCAAAATCGACGGCCACGCATAATTTTTGATGTCTAAAATTAAAGCAATTCATTACACCCACAGTGAAACAAATAATCATACGACACGCAACCTGATAGATCATAACCAATACTCCATTTACCGAGCAACACTCAATTACTCTTCCCGCTCGACTTTCTCTATGAATACTCAATAGAACCGCACCACATGTGCCCACACCCAACTAATCATAATGTCTCACAGCACAGAAAAAGCAACTCGTAGATCTCCCCAGATCACTAACAAGCTCAATAACGATCGAATCAACCTATCCCTCATCAACACAATTCTGGGCCAACCAAGCTAACTAAAGCCAAGTACATAGACACATCGGCCTGCCCACGAACTCAACATCAAGAAGCCTGAAGCTGCTCCTTCCACTACTATAACTCCTGCCGGAGCCGTATGATACGGTGCCCGACACCAAATCAATACCGAAATCCATAATATCGCCCGACGACATGCCCGACCACAAGGAACGCATCCAAAAAAAATCCCTCAATACTGGAACTGGATCAATGGTAGAAACCTCTACACTGACATCCGCCACGAAGGCCCAATTAAGAAAAGCAATCCTTCCCAGCCGTCCGCTGGTATTTGGAATACAACCCACACTGCTAGAACATAATCTGATGCACCTTGCCATGCAACCTGTGGCATTTTCCGACATAGCCCATAGCACAATAGTCTAGAATAACCAACGCTGAGACAACCAGTCTACACCCCAATATCATATCCAAAATCTAATATATCAAGCAAAGAAAGATCCATTTGGGCCTCAAATCCCAATAGCCGCTAATGGTACCAACACACACGCTCCACAACCACTACATAGTCTATACCTGAGAACTCCCAGTTTCCAACTCCATATAGCACATGAGTCACTGTACCAAATCCACAAATTCCACAGCATGAATACATATTACACCTCAAGTACCCAGTCATTCCACGAAAGATATTCTAAAACTCCCTTGTGCCATCAAACACACCCAAATATCAGCAGTCGATATAGCTAGAAAGCACCGCAATACTATCATAGTATCATCAGTCTAATCAAATTACCCTTCTTCCGAGACATATACTCTCGTCAAATCACTCCTATTCAGCAGTACCATTTCCTTGATTATCTGAGGCAACCCGTTGCCTAAGAATTTTATGAACTTCTTTTTAGAACTGAACTGTAACTTATCTAGCCAAGATCTTCCATCAATCCCATCTAAAAGAAGAATCATTACACATTCCATGCTTCCCATACCCATAGAAAATATATTCATCTCCAAACCACGGTAAAACCCGACAAGAACATCTCTACAAATTCCCTTCGCACATGCTAAACTGCCAGGACTGAATCCTTCTATCCAAACCAAGCTAAGCGTCCGAACTCAAAAGCTTTGCTGCACAATACCTGTAAGGGCTCATTACCTCGAACACATACAAAGAATTAATCATATCCTTACCATACCGATTTAGTCTACTATCAAGCTATTCCATCTATCTAATTTCCTTTCTGATTCATCATCAACTTGATATTCCCTCTTGTTGTAGCACCACAATGCCTCAACCCAGGTTTACCACACGAGACTCGAACATCAGACCACACTGTCTAAGACCCATAGGCCATTGAATACCCTCTCAAATGTTCCCAGAAAAACCACATTCCCGCATGCTCTGCTTGAAGAACTTACTGCGAATTTGAATTCGTTGCCATTACCTTCTAGATACCGATACATAGAACCCCATAATCATTATAAAAATACCACAAGTCTTGACCTTTTTCAATAAAACACATTCTCTAACCACATACACGACCTTGAGGCACCTGATTGTTACATGTAGAATCTCGAACACATTAAAACCATTCTCAAGACTCATCCACTCTTATTCAAACTGCTAATTACCTGACTTAACGATCAGAACCACTCATGCCTTATAGCACTCTGACACTGCAGAACATGATCTCATACCAATACAAACAACCATCTTCCTTCTCTATACACCGAGAATTCTTTATTAACAACAGTTCAAGACATCCTAGTACTTTCTCACATCTACGAAGCACCATATAACCTTTGTCAAAATTTTGCTTCACTCGTGCCATCCTCGACTCAATTTCCGCAACCAGGACTGATCCAGCAGCATACCTCGAAACGGAACCAACATAGAACATAACCGTGCGATCAGCTAATCAACAGCAACCTCCCCAACTTGGCTCGAAGCTATATATCAGGACATACTCAATAACCCATAATACTTTTACCCTAATGATGCCACAATACCACAGTGAGGTTAAACTCAAATCATGCATAAGTTTGTGAAAACACAGATCATCTAGTACTGTAATCCTCTACAAATCTCGCATTCATCCCCACATTAGTTGAGTCTACTCTCTTAAGCGAACCAAATTTAAAACACGTGCCTTTCAATTACACATGAGATCCTCTAATGTACACATAAGGAGCATATCACTTAAGAACACTCCGCATGAGATAACCCACCTGCTTCACCTCAATTTAGTATTTCAGCACACCTTCCATCATCATATACGTTACACAGTCGTTAGTCTTCCTGAGTCTGAAATCATATCGCCGCATGTAATGCAGTTTACTTCCCAACTAGGAGATACGAAAATATTCTTCACGCGCCCATATTCGGGCTACACATAAAACTACAATAGGAAATGAATCACTTAACAATTCATCTATTATCCAGCAGACTTCTTCGTCATTACCAAGTCATATAATTACATCTCACAGTACTAACATACTTATCACATCAATACCAAATCGCCATTTCGGCTAATAGCGATAATACCGAACATATAAGTTCAAAACACTTGCTCACACGATCAGCACCTCAGTGCTCAAGCCATAGGCAAGATCCGGCCTCAATTCCTCCAGACTGGCCCAACATCAAACTCACGGAGATTACATCTCGCCCCTTGATCGGGGAATCACAAGCCATCAAGCCACATCTGATATCGAGCGCTAAGGTGCTCATAAAAATGCGTGGAAGGAATTTCAAGAGTTTCTTTTCAAGCTGAATTAAGTACGCACGATAAGAATTCCAAGAAAGTGAAGTTTTCCTAAAGGTTCTGCAGCCTCTCGAGGATAAATACAGACGTCTCCGTACTGATCCGCGAGACTATACTAAACCTGCTCATGACTCGTGAGACCTAGTAACCTAGGCTCTGATACCAACTTGTCACGATACAATTCCCAAACCCGGTCGTGATGGCGTCTCTCGTGAGGACAAGGCCAGCCAACAAAACAACGATGCCCCTTTTTAACAGTTACTTAGCATGAATAAGTCTGAATCATAGATAATCAAATCATAATGCGAAACGAACGTGATAAAATAGAGAACCCATCTCGACTCAGCCCGAAATCGGGGGGTCACAAGTCACGAGCATCTAAAGAAGTCTGGGCACAACTACAGGGCCAATGATATACAAAATGAAATCTGGAATCAAAAGACAAAGTCCTGTGCCGCGAACGCTGACGGTCACCTTGCTCAGCTGCAATAGCAGATTCCTCAACCAGCTTAAACCCGCTACCGGGTAAACCAGTACCTGCATCTATACGCGAGGTGCAGGGAGTAAAGTGAGTACTCCAACTCAGTGAGTAACAAAAGTAAATAATAACTGAGCAGCAAGAAAACATGTATAACAAATCATCATGCTGTATAGAAACAGTGTAGAACTCCTTTAGAAATCAGTGAAACTGTGAAATCTTTGGAAAATATCTTGGCTCAGTTTAAACCTCTTTTGAAAATATCTCTTTTCAATAGTTAAGCAAATGAATGCGAAACAGATAGTGCAAGTCAGCACGTAAGTCAACCCCTTGGGCACAACACTCCATCAACAAATAACACCAGGGTATCAAGTAAACAGTGCAAGAAGTAGCATAGATGCCAATGAAATGAGAGTGCTGAATGTCATGATACGTAAAACAACCAGGAACCAATGCATGAGCAATGCATATGATGGTACATTTTAGTACCCACTGCGGCGTGCAGCCCGAGCCATCCATATTTATTTATCGTCGATGGCGCTCACTGGGGGTGTGTACAAAATTCGGAGGGGCTCCTACAACCCAAGCGCAATATCAAGCCATCTCGTGGCATCAATTAATTCCTGGTCAGTCGTTGTTACCCGACCGGTCAGTCATTGTTACCTGACCAATTTTCATCATACTGTCATTGTTACCACTGTTTCACGTCACATCATACAGTGTCATTGTTACCACCGTTTCAAGTCACATCATACAGTTTCATTGTTACCACTGTTTCAAAAATCACTGCTGCGGCGCATCGTCCGATCCATGCTTAGTCCAGAAATCAACATAAGCCTCTTGGGCATTTGTAAAACAGTAGTTCTCAGCCTAAAATATCATTTAAAATATCATTTGAGTTTTTAAAACTTAGAAGTATGGCTGAGTCTGCAAAACAGTATTTAAAACCTTAGACTGAAACCAAATGATATGCAAGATATGCTAAAACAGTAATATCAATCCCCGAAGGATTCACATAGTTGGCACGAAGCCCAAACATGGCAATCAGCCCAAATTATGATGATAACAAGTAGTTTCAGTCAAATACGCGGTAAAACTCAACAACCAGGACGGATCAAGTCACAATCCCCAACGGTGCTCTACCCCATGCTCATATCTGGCGTGCAAGTCCCCTCAATACAGCACTATGATGTGTAAATTCGGGGTTTTAAACCCTCAGGATATCATTTACAAGTATTACTCACCTCGAACCAGTGAAATCTCTAGCTCGTGATGCCTTTGCCCCTCAAATCGACCTCCACACGCGTCGTATCTAACAAAAATCAGAGCGAATACATCACAATATGCTAAGGGAACAATACCCAATCGAAAACAATCGAGAAATAGCAAAAATCTCGAAACTAGCAAAACTCGAGCCCCGGGCCCACTTCTCGAAAGTCGGAAATTTTTATACCAAAATGTTCCTTATCTAGCCACGAGTCTATACATATCAAATTCACAAGAATCGGGGTCCATTTGACCTCTCAAATCCCTAGTTTAACTCTCTTAAGTTTCAAGCCCTAACCTTCAATTTTTTTAACCTTTAATTCCTTGGGTTTTCAGTGTTAATTCATGATTTTACACCATAATAACGTATTCTAAGTCTAAGAATCCATACCTGATGAAAGCCCTCGAAACTCTCTTCAAAATCGCCCAAAACCCTCTTAGTCCGAAGTGAAAATGTTGTGTTCTTTCAAAAATTCGCGAAGGTTAAATTAAATGGTTCTGTCCAGACATTTTAGCTTCTGCGGTCTAATTACCGCACTTGCGACTACCGCTTCTGCGGTCTTTCTACCACTCCTGCGGTTCCCCTTTAAAAAATTCAAGACCGCTTTTGCGGCTAAATATCCGCTCCAGCGGAACCACTTCAGCGGCCAGGCTTCCACTTCTGCGGAACTTGCCCTGAGCCCCACTTCCGCTTCTGCGCCCCCATTGACCGCTTCCGCGAGACCGCACCTACAGTCCCAAAACTGTATGTGCAAAAACACCAGGTGCCAGATAAGTTCAACAATCTCTCAAGTGCAATGTTTACCCCGTTGGCCATCCGAAAATACCCCGAGACGCCCGGGACCTCAACCAAAAACACAGATGTGACCCAATGCCTTACTTAAACTTGCTCGAACCATCAAAACACTATAGTTAACATCAAAATCATCAAATTTCCTCAAATCCAAGCCTAAGTTCAACCAAAACTTCTGAGACTCGCATTCGATCAAAAACCCGACCTAAACACCTCCGATTCAACTAAAATTTTGCACACACATCCCACATCACCTAACGAAGCTACTGCAACTCTTGGAATTCCATTCTGACCCTCGGGTCAAAATCTCACCTATCAACCGCACTTCGCCAAAATACTAACTTCGCCAATTCAAGCCTAGTTCTACACCGGACCTCCAAAATCAATTTCGATCGCACTTCTCAATCACAAATTACTTCCTGAAGCTAACCAAATCACCGGAAATCCCATCCGAGCCCTCTAACTCATAAGTCAACATCCGGTTGACTTTTCCAAGACAAGCCTTCCTTAAAGAGACTAAGTGTCTCATTTTCTACCAAAACCAATCCAAGTCAACTCTAACAGACCAAACACTGATAATAAAACATGAAGAAGCATAAAACGGGAAAAACAGAGCGGTAACTCATGAGACGATGGGTCAGGTCGTCATAAAAATCAAGTTCACTTAAAATAATTTTTCAAATTTATAGTTATTTCTAAGTTTCAAGTATATTAATTTATGTAAAGTTTAAATAATAATTGTAGTTACAATTTTACATAGTATGGCTTGGATTAATTTCTTTTTTAAATGTGGTAATTCTGGCTTCTAGAAAATATACTTAATTAAATCAAAATTCTTTAAAAGTTAAAAAAAAAAGGAAAAAAAATTAACATGCATTGGTGGTGTCTCTTAGGTAATTAATTATTGGTTAATATTTATATATAAAAAAAAAGATGCTAACAATTATATACCTCAGAGGCTAAGAATATGCAATAAACTGAAAAAGCATTTTTAAAGTCCATAAGGATATAAATGTGGTTAGGTGTGGTTGGGTGAGAAAAAAAATTTAAGTAAGGTAAAATTTTAATTAAATTTGAAGTGCAACATATTACCCTCCGTGTAGTTTAGATAAGAAAAAAAAAGTTAAAAAATAAAATTTTGTTGATTTTGAATTCCTAAATATTAGAAAAAAATTATTAAATGACTATTTTATCTAGTGTAAAATTTATTCTTGAAGGGGTAATAAAGGCGAACAATATTTAGTTAAGGGGATTCGTGCTTTTATTATAATACTAGTTTTATGTACGAGCGTTGCGCGTATTCCCCATCTCAATAACTGTGTGTAGATATATCATACTATATTATAAGTGGGAATGCCAAAGTTGAAAGTTGAAAGATGAAAATAATCCTATAAAGCTGAAGTACTATAATACCCTTAAAAATTAAGTTGGGCGAAATATATAAACGGCCCCTTTAAGTTGTCCCCAACAATCATTTGAACACCTTCACTTTCCAATTGACCAACTAGACACTTTTACTTTCCAGAAGTGTATCTTCTGAACCTTTGTGGCTGATGTGGCATATGCGTGTTTGATAGCTAGATTTTGAGCACGTGAAGTTATTTTTTCAACCTAATTTTCTTTTTCTTTGACAGAAAAAGACATATTTTTCTCTTAGTCTCTCTCCTACTTCATAGCTGACACCTTGATCTCTTCACTTCCATTATTGACCACCATCAATGGTAGCCTTAATCAAATACCTAAAAAACTATATCACTACAGCTTTATCTAAATCACTCATTTTCTATAATTCTTCTCACTGATAAGTTGCCACCATATAAACACCAATAGCCCTATCATTGTCATCCCCATCACCCCATCATCCTTATCTCTACCAAATAAATACTAACAATCCCTTCAACCACTGGCGATAACACCTTACTTCCAACAGAAATACAAAAATAAGAACCAATTGCTTGAATCGACTAGAAAACTATTTAAAGAGAAATTTACACAAAAAATAACAAAATAAAAATAGTGATATAAACCAAATTCAGCATCAAGAAGATGAAAAGAGAGAAAGACTGAAGATTCAATGGAGTCGATTCCCTCAAATTTGCCCAGCGGAGGTGGCAACGATTGAGTCCAATCTGTGACATCTTCACTTAAACTCCCATAAAAAAATTAAATAAATTGGAAAGTTCAAGAGTTCTCTCAAGCGTGATAAAATGAGAAAAACAGAGGAAGGTCGACGGAGATAAGCTTTTCCGTCTAGCTAGATCAATCACCCTTGGAGGGTTCTTCACTTGATTATTCTCTGTTTTTTTTTTATATATTTATAAGTATAAATTTTGTGAAATAATTTTAGTATTTAAGTTCTGGAAAAAATAGTTAAAATAATGAAGGGATGTGTGTCAAAGAAATTGGTGGAGAAGGAATGTGGAAGGGCGGTGGTTTGGAAAATGGAAAATGGGACGGGAAAGGGGGAGGTCTTCGTTTGGAGAGACGATGGTTTATTTGGATGGAAGGTGGTTTTGGGTTTTGCTTTTTATTTTTATTTAATTTAATGAATTTCTTTCTTTTAATTATTGATTGTAATTTTTAATTCTAAGTTACACATGTTAATTTCTTATTGGTTCATTTTTCACGTAACCAGCGATTGCATTTCACGCATGTGATCTGTTGAATGAATGTGTTAAAAAGATACACTTCTGGCAAGTAAAAGTGTCTAGTTGGTCAATTGGAAAATGAAATTGTTCAAATGATCGTTGTGGGCAACTTAAAGGGACCGTTTATGTATTTCGCCAATAAGTTATTACTTAACTCTTATGAACAAAAACGTAAATAGTCCACAATAAATAGTCCTAACCAATCACCATAATATTGTAGGCGACTCTCTGTAACTCCTAACCGTTTGCATGGTATTGAACAGTTGAATAACCTAAGCATTAATAAGTAGACTTGAACAGTTAGACATAAATATGTTCGGATAACCTAAGCCTTAGAGCAAATCAAGAGACAGACAATTATTAGTAGAGAAAATTAACGCCTTAATTAGGATGATCAATGCACCTGCAGCTCATGAGAATGTCAAGGAGTTCAAATATATAGTTGCTTTATTCATCATCAACAGATTGAGAACTAAGAACAACTAGGGAGTAGGCGACAGCAGGGAATGAAAGAAATCTATCAAGTAAAATAATTAATCATCAGAAACCTTGTTTACTACCCTATTTTCAGTATCTTATCCTTCACCGCAACTCTTCTCCCCCTCTTCTTCCATCACATGGATTCATAGGGGTGTGCCGATATGCTGAATAGCCAGTGAGCTCCCTGTTTATGAGCATTATTGTGTCTCTTTTCTTGATATCTAAGGTGTTCTCTATCGAGAAATTTATGTGTTCATAATATTTATCTTTTAATTTATTTGTTACCAATGGAAGTAGTATACATATAATTCAAAATTCAAATTTTAATAATTTTTAACAAAATGTATTAGTAGGCATTAAAATTCATTGGAAGTGTTTATGAGATAAGAGTTGTACACGCAAAATATTATTTTTGTGGGACAAGCACATGCATCAAAGTCTATATCTCGTAGATATTCTATGAACATATGGATTGAAGGGTTAATTAATAACCAGTGCTGGCTCAATATATGTATGCAAGTTGGATTCTTTATATATCTTTACACTGAACTGTACTAACCGGTCATGAAAAGAAAGCAATAGCACATGTACGAGATTGATTGTAGGAATAGAGTTCAATAGTGCTAAAAATATCATATGACTTGGAACTTTGCTGCTGGTATGGTAATTTTATTTGAAAAACGAATGTCAATCTACATAGTCTTAGTTTCTTTTACATTGTCATGTCATTTAAGAAAAATTTAAAAATAATTGTCAAATGCGTACATTTTTAGTATCTTGAATAAAGAGGCAAGACAGATTTAGAATTTGTTGTACATGGATGCAATACTAAAAAGAGTAAGAGAAAATGTATTAATTGGGATTTGATCCCTCTACTCCTCTTCGCAATTAACTCAACCTTCAACTAAGTGCACATTCAATCTTCTTGGAACATAGACGCCACCAGTTAATATGATACTAGTTTCAGAAAATATGTACATAAAATATCTAATTTTACAGAGAAACATGAGTTCACGTATCCCATATTTTTACCTTAATCCGCCCCGAAAGGGAGTACATCTGTCATGCCAAAGAAATTCAGAACTTGTACTATCAAAGCTTCCCCCACTTCCAACCGAGAGGTTGTGAGTTCGAGTCTCCCCAAGAGCAAAGTGGGAAGTTCTTGGAGTGAAGGATGCCGGAGGTCTATTTGGAAACAGTCTCTCTACCCAGGGTAGGGGTAAGGTCTGCGTACACACTACCCTCCCCAGACCCCACTAAGTGGGATTATACTGGGTTGTTGTTGTTGTACTATCAAAGCTTCAAATATCAAAGTTGAATTACCCAATCAACATAAAAAGTGCAATATACATTTTACCCTTCATCTAAAAGATTAATCCTATCAACGTAGAAAATATAATTAAAAAGTTATATTGGATTTTAAAGTTTGCTCTAAAATTGTCATGAACTTATTATGGTTCTCGCTTATTTGTGAATTTTGTCCTTTATTTAGTTAGCTAAATAGGATCACATTAATCAATTTCAAAAACTTACATTTTTCTATTTGATTTTTATTATATAACGTAAATGCAGTGTTTAATGGTGTAATATTTATGTACTCATTGATAAAGGTACACGCGCAAAACGCATGCCCAGAAACTAGTATATATATATATAAATAAAATTGTATTTGAGTTATAAAATAAAATATAAACTTATAAAATTGATGAACACGATCATAAACTGAATAAACGACAAACTTTGTTCATAAAAGTCTAATGTCATTCACCATAAATGATGTTCCATTTATAATTTTATCGGTTCACTTTCACAAGTTCTTGTGCTTCTTTTTTAGCTTCTTAAAAAAACACATAGGCCTTAAAGATTTTAGATTTTTTCTGAATTTTCTTCAAATTATATTCACAAGTGCATCCGAAAGGACATAATCAGGCATACACTTTGATTACGGTTCTTTAAAGATTCTTCAAATAATACAAATTAAAAATTTGAGTCTTATATTTTCTTAATTTATCTCCCTTCAAAGGTTTTAGTATTATTCATTTACTGAGATTTTAGCTGTTGAAATAAACAAAAAAAAATTATAATTTCATAACTTTGTCGAAACATACACCGGCAAAGAAATCATTACTAAAACATGAAAATTAAATAGGACGAACAAGTTACTATGAAAATCTATTGAATTCATTGAGTGTGTGCGTACATATTAAGTTAGACATTTTTTTTTATATATTATTTATTTTAAAGTCTTAAATATTTGGACTTTTTACATAGTTCAGATAAGAAACAATTTAGGAAGTAAAATTTTAATTATTTTTAAAGTCCTAAATATTAGTAAAATATTTTTATTATATTTTTATTCAATATGAATTTACTTTTCAAGGTAAAAAATTCAATCAATACTTCGTATAGAGATTTCGTGATTTTATATCAATTAGGCTTGTATGATTTTGTATGATTAAATATGGTATCAAAATACTCTTTTTGGGTGCTTAATTGAATTGGATTAATTATTTTGTATGACCGATAGGAGAATTTTACAAATAAATATTTAATTATTTTGAATTGAAATAATTTTACTTTAGATGTTATTTTATTAAATAATTTTAATAAAATATGCAATTTTATGTCCCTATATTACAATTTTATTAGAAATCATTGAAGTTTAGTTCTTATCTTGATACTATAAGACTGCACAAAGAAGTTATTTTAGATTAGTACAAATTATAAAAGGTAAAAGATTTATTAATTTTAAATTCCTAAATATTAGGAATTCTTACCTAGTTTGATAAGGAAAGATTTAATATACAATATTTTAATTGATTTTATGTCACGACCCAAACCTCGCACTGGTCGTGATGGCGTATCTCGTGAAGACAAGGCCAGCCAACTAACATAACTCGTCTCTTTTAAAATAGTTAAGTAAAAATGAACAGCAAAAATATGACTTAATGATATTAATTAACAAAATTCCAACCAAACACAGCCCTAATCGGGGTGTCACAAGTCACGAGCATCTATAAGAATGTAATTCCACTTTACAAGTCTAGAAATTCACTGAACATGAATAATGAATAACATAGAAAGACAGATGTGTTGCGAATGCTGGCAATCACCTCGCTAACCTCTACAACTCTACCTCCATGCAGCCAATACCCGTTACCGGGTGAATAATTACCTGCAACTGCACGCGAGGTGCATGGAGTAAAGTGAGTACTCCAACTTAGTGAGTAATAAAGGTAAATAACAGCTGAGCAGTAAGAAATCACGTAAAACAACCAACATGATGTATAGAAGTCGGGTACAATTCTATGAGAAAATAGTGAAAACTGTAAAATCTTTAGGAATATCTTGGCTCAGTTTAAATCTCTTTTGAAAATGATCCTTTCAACAGTTACGAAATGATTTCAAAATAGTTAGTGCTGATAAGCATAGCAAAATCCGCCTATCAGGCATAAATACCACGGTATAACAGGTAAAAAGGCAAATAAATATGCATGATGCACACACAAAAGTTCGTCCCTCGGACAACATCTCAAAACAGCACCAGCCCCTCAGTCTCAACACCAATCGTAGAACAGTATCAACCTCTCAGGCTCAGTATCAGTCACTCAAAACGGTACCAGCCCCTCGGGCTCAGTATCATATCACATTGGCACCCGCGCTCACTGGGGGTGTACAGACTCCGGAAGGGGCCCCTTACGGCCCAAGCACAATATCAAGCCACCTCGTGGCATATAAACAAGGCCTGAAAGCCTTCTCAGATCACGCTCGAGGTCTGAAAGCCTCCTCACATAACACTCGAGGCCTGAAAGCCTCCTCACAATAAACTCGAGGCCTGAAAGCCTCCTCACAATACACTCGAGGCCTGAAAGCTTCCTCACAATACACTCGAGGCCTGGAAGCCTCCTCACATCATTAAGTATATCCTCACATATGGCCCTCAGCCTCACTCAGTCCAGAAAACATCATAAGCCTCTCGGGCATCAATAAAATAGTAGTGCTCAGCCCAAACAACAGTGAAAATATCATTTAAGCCTCAAAGTTCAATTAAAACGGCTGAGTTATAAAACATTATAATCAACAGGACTGAGTTCAAGTAGTATATCAAATAGTGAGGAAAGATTGATAAAAATCCCCGAAGGGTTCAAATAATTGGCATAAGCCCAAATATGGCAATCAGCCCAAATCATGATAATAACAAATATGTTCCAGTGAAAAACGCGGTAAAATCATCAATCGGGATGGACCAATTCACAATCCCCAACGGTGCTCTACACCACGTTCGCTATTGCGTGTAAGTCACCTCAATATAGTACTACGGTGTGCAATCCAGGTTTTCAAACCCTCAGGATATCATTTACAATCATTACTCACCTCGAACCAGCAAAATCTCTAGCTCGCGACGCCTTTGCCCCTCAAATCGGCCTCCACGCGCGTCGAATATAACCAAAATCAGAGTGAATACATCACAATATGCCAATGGGACAATACTTAATAGAAAATAATCAAAAAATAGCAAGAATCTCGAAATTTGCAAAACCCGAGCCCCGGGCCCACTTCTCGAAAATCAAAAAATTTAACATCAATGGATTCCTCATCTCCTCACGAGCTCGTACATATCAAATTTACTAAAATCCGAGCTCAAATGCTCCCTCAAATCTCAAATTTTCTTTCTCTTAAGTTCAAGCCCTAACCTCCATTTTTGACCTCTAATTCCTTGATTTTTTACCCTTAATTCATGTAATAACACACTACATTTATGTTTTAGGCTCAGAATTCCTTACCTCAATGAAGTCCTTTGATTCCCTCTCCAAAATCGCAAAAAAAAACTCCAAGTCCGAAGTAAAAATGTTGAGTTCTTTTAAAAATTCGCGAAGATAGAATTTAATACCTCCGAATAGACCTTTTCGCTTCTGCGACACCGCTTTTGCGGATTCTCTTCCTCTTCTGCGGTTCCTCCAATTTTGCCCAGGACTACTTCTGCGGTCCACCACTTGCACAAGCGAGACCGCTTTTGCAGTCCACATGTCCGCTTTTGCGGAAATTCCCCAGGCTCCACCTTTCACTTCTGCGACCATACCTTCGCTTTTGCGGAACCGCTTCTGTGGTCCTTTTCCGCAGAAGCGGAAACACCAGATACCAGACCCTTCACCAGTCCTTAAACTCCAAATTTCATCCCGCTAGCCATCCGAAATCACCCCGAGGCCCCCGGGACCTCAACCAAAAGTACCAACACATCTTAAAACATTATTCAAACTTGCTCCAATCATCAAAATACCTCAAATAACACCAAAATCATCAAATTACATCGAATTCAAGCCTAAGTTCTTCAAAAACTTCCGAAACACGCATTCGATTAAAAACCCAACCAAATCACCTCCGAATAACCAGAAATTTTGCAGACACATCACAAATCTCATAACTAAGCTACAGCAACTCTCGAAATTCTATTCCGGCTCCCGGATCAAAATCTCACCTATCAACCAAAAAACGCTAAAATACTAATTTTGCCAATTCAAGCCTAATTCTAAACCGGACTTCCAAAACCAATTCCGATCACGCTCCTAAGACATAAATCACCCTGCGAAGCTAACTAAATCATAAAAACTCCGATCCGAGCTCATATACAAATAAGTCAACTCTTGGTCAAGCCTTTCAAATTCCAAGCTTTCAACAAAAACTGTTTCTTTCAAATTCATTCCAAATTTTCCGAAAATCAAAACCAACGATCTATATTAATCATAATACATAACACGGGGCAAGTCATTCCCGAGAACTGGCTACCAAGGCGCAAAAGCTCAAAACGACCGGTCAGGTCATTACATCCTCCCCCATTTAAACACACGTTCGTCCTCGAACGTACCCATAGCTATTCTAAAAGCCATCCAACCATTGAATAACCTTACCATGCACATACTCGGGGGTGATCGCACGTCACCCTATCTCATATAGGTCCGATAACACATTGTAACTGAGATTTCACCATCCAATCTAGCCCATAGGCCATAGAACCACATTGCACTTTCCGAAATCATACACAAGATCAGAACCTCACATCTGTACATCAGAATAAGCCCGAACCAGCTGTAATAGCCCATACCTGCAACCTCAGGTGCAATCACATGATATACCACATCGATAACTTCTATTCACAGTAGCTGCACACAACACCCGAATACCGGTAGAAAACCTCTTATCAACTAAGGTATTATTCAACTTTTTCACATACTGCCAATGATAAAGGAACACGTAATAAATCATCACCATTTCTCAGATCAACCATTCATGAAGCCACTTCCCTTTTGACTAATACCACAACAGATTCTGAGCCGAACCTCGATATTATCCTCCCAACAAGCTGAAATCAAATCTGTTCGTATTCATTAGTGACCCCAACGATCACCTCGAATCCAACACACCACTTCGGTGATATGGCACCTCAATACAGGCCTAAGTCACAACTTTCATAATACACGCACCAATAAGAACGGTCTGAACATACTCGAATCATGAAAAAAATGACTCAGACGAAAGAGTTGTACCTCAAGCTCATCGGTACCATCACAAAACAAGGCTGAGACCCCGTCTCACATCATAGAAATAGAACACATGACTCCACTTCGAAAGGTTGTATCTTCGCTAGCCTCGTTACAAATGCGCGACCCTATCCAAATACTATTACACCTGAAACACCTCAAGTCACTATGCTCAAAATCGACAGCCACACACAATTTGATGTCTGGAACCAAAGCAAATCATTACACCCATTGTGACAAAAATAACATACGCCACGCTACCCGATAGGGAATAATCGATACGTCGTTCTCTAAGAAATGATCAATCCGTCGAACATTGCAATATCCGTCGAACATCGCCACTAAGTTTGTAGTACTCCCGACATAGCCATCAGCGCCATCTCACCGTAATATCCCAGAATAACATAACACGGAAACACCCCAATATCATATCTAAAATCTAACATACCTAGCAAAGAAAGGTCCACTCGGGCCTCCAAAACTCGGCAGTCACTAGAAAATGTTGATACACACGATCTAGAATCGCAGCATAGCCTGAATATGAGAACTCCTGGTCTCCAATTCCATGTAGCACATAGGTCACCCTACCTGATCCCAAATTCCGCCGTCCAAATACATATCACACCTCAGGTATCCATTCATTCCGCAACAAATACTCTAAGATTTTTCTTGTGCCACCAAGCAAACCCGAATACCACCAGTTGATTCAACAAGAAAATGCCGCAATACTACCGAGTATCATCAGTTTAATCACATTACCCTTTTCCGAGACAAATACTCTCGTCAAATCACTTCCAATTAGCAGTACCTTTTTCCTTGACTATCTGAGGCTACCCGTTGCCTAAGAGTTTTATGAACTTCCTTTCAGAACTAAACTATGACCTAGCACACGCCAGTCTCGGTCCTCCACAACATACCGCATATACCATACCATCCAAGGATAACATGAAAACTTTTATATCCCTTCCAAGCCACAAACATCTACGCACTCAACTAGTCAAAAACTTCCATTGATCCCATCTAGAAGAAAATCATTGCACATCTCATGCCTCTCATATTCATAGAAAATGCACCTCTTCAACCACGGTAGAAATCAACAAGAACTCTCCCAATTCTATTTGCATAAATTAAACTGCCAGGACTGAATCCTTCTAACTCGACCAAGATAGGCAAGCCATCAAAACCCAAGAGCATTGCTGCGAAATACCAGTACGAACTCATTATCTCGAACACACACAAAGAATTAATTATATCCTTTCCACACCGATTCGGTCTACTATCAAGCTACCTCATCTATCTAGATTTCCTTCTGATTCATTTTCAACTTGATATCCCCTCTTGTTGTAGCACCACAATGCCTCAACTCAGGATTACCATATGAGACCCAAGCATAAGACCACACCGTCTAAAACCCATAAGCCACTGAATACCCTCTCAATATCCCTGGAAACACCACATTCTAAGATACTTTAGTCTGAAGAACTTCCTGCAAATTCTGAGTCCGTTACCTTTAATTTCCAGATACCGGTACATAGGAGTCCATAAATAAATCATAAAAATGCCACAAGTCTTCACCTCTTTCCAATGAAAACATAGTCTCTAACCACATACCCAACCTTGAGATACCCGGTTGTTTCTGTAGAATCTTGAACACATTAGAACCATTCTCGAAAGTCATTCACTCTTATTCAAACTGCAAATTACTTGACCTAACGAACAGAATCACTCGTGCCTCATTGGCACTCCGATATTGCAAAAATGAAATCATCATCCCTATACGACCAAGCAACTCCCTGCTCTATGCGCCGAGCATTCTTTACCACTGACACTTCATACATTATTCTCATACTCTATGAAGCATAATATGACCTTTGTCAAAAACATTTCCTTTATTCTAGCCATAGCTAATTCACTCACACGCCCCAAGCTGGAACTAACATAAAACATAACTGTGCGATCAACTGCTCATAGCAGACTCCCCCACTTGGCTTGAAGCCATATATCAAGACACACTCAACAACTCATAACACTTTTACTCTATTGATGCCACAATACCATAGTGATATTAAACTCAAATCATTTACAAGTTGTGAAAACACAGATCATCTAATGTCACACCTCCTTTTTACGCCACCACACCCCGCGAGAGATGTGGTAAAGGGAGTTTTTCCAATTAAAGGACAATCGAAACGGGATTTAATAATTAAGAAATGGAGTCGCCACTTGAGAGATTTATGGTATCCTAAGTCACTGGTTTGAATCCCGAATCGAGGAAAAAATAGACTCCATATTACAGTCTACGAACCAGAAATCCGGATAAGGAATTTTGTTAACCCGGGAGAAGGTATTAGGCATTCCCAAGTTCCGTGGTTCTAGCACGGTCGCTTAACTGTTATATTTGTCTTAATTATCTGATTTTATAACATGCGAACTTATGTTCAAATTTTAACTTTTTACCACTTTTATTATTATTATTTTTAATGAGAATTGCGACGTCGTGAAAACGCGTCTCGAACCACGTCACATCAATGTACCTGTGGTTATTGACACATTTAGACTCTGTTGAGATTTGGATTTTAGTCACATAAATGTGCACCTAAGTTTAGGGAGGTAATGTTATTAAATACGCTCATAAAGAGACTAACGCATTGTTATTTGGGGAGGACCATGAAATTCGCTAAACGGTCAGTCCCGAAATCTAAGCATTTTTAATATACATTTATTTAGGGCCCCACAATTTGTATGCTCTATTTAGCGAGGCTCATCTCGTTTTATTTTAAGAGAATATCCTAAAAGGTCTTATCGTTCTCTTATTAATACTTCTCTACTTATTTGACTTAATGTTTTTTAGAACAAACCAATATCCATATGAATTTGGGTCCAAGAGATACTACAGGCTCTTCATGAACTAGGCCTCTAAAAAGAGGCCCATTTTAGATCCTTTACCAAACCCAAACAGAGATCGAACCTGGGCAGACGCACAACACTCAAACGGCCCCAATTAATTCCTTAATACAGCTAGATAATTCTGTGCAATCTGCACTATAGTTACCTAAATCTATAGAAATCAACTTTGCATTTTAACGTTCTTTTTATTCATGACCCTTTTACACTCAATTTGAAATACAGGTGAGTTTTAACAATTCTAACAGATTCATGAAAATTAACACTCAGATCAGTACATGCTGATAAATTGAAGTGCTGATATCTAAATGGGTAATTCCCTTACCGAATTCTCTATGCGTTCAAATTTAAAGTATCAAGTATCTGTAATTTTAAAGCCGGACTACTAAACCTGCTACTGAACTATGTTTTAACGTTGTATTTAAACAAAAGGGCAATTTCGAACTCATTTCTGTCTTCCAGCGATTCTAATAGCTAAACTACACAAATGAAAATCACACTACATCATGGTGAGGGACTTATCACCAATCTGCAAGCTGAAAAATCTAACGTATGCTTTCAATTTAATAGGAATTCAAGCTTTATTATTCTAATAATATGAGCTAAATCAAAAATTAAAAAACAAACCACTTAACTATAGAATTCACAAGTTGAACAATTCCCAATCCGTATGTTTCAGAATAATCCCATTATACAAAATGTTTTATATGCTAAACACAGGCAAAAAAAAAAGAAAATAAATTCAGGACTTGACTTCAATAGCAGTTAAAAAATAGTATTTCCTCATGTATTCCTCCAACCAAAGTTACACCAAATCCTTCACAATACACAGGAGATCAGAAGAGGTACCTGGAATTGGAATAAAATGAAGTAGAAGAGGTCAGCTACAGCAGTGATTCGAACAGCAACAGTAGTAATCAATTCCCAGTAATATAGAGCAATGAGAAGACCCAAATAATCAACCCAGAAATCCAGAAGTGCTTAAAACCAAACATAATGACCCAAACTGACTTAAAAACAGTCCGGATAAGACCCAAACTCACTGAAAACCAACCAGGACACCTCTGAAACTCTCACAATCAGAAGTTAAACTAGAATATGCAACTTATCAATTGAAATTCTAACTTGTCTTCATGAACACTAATGCAACAGTAGGTTTTCTCAATCTCTATCAAGGTCTAGAAGTGTGTCTATTTTTGGATTTTTCTATGTGTTTTTGACTCTAAGCTCTATAGTTTTCCTTAAGCCTTTTTTTTCTTTTAGCTTCAACAATCCGAAGAAGTCCCCTTTCTATTTCTGATTTCCAGCCTTTTAATAGGCAATTAATTAGTGCCTCCTCCACTTTCAACTCTACTTTTTATTTCTTAATTACCCCACTATCCTAGTGCCTTTATTTATTCATTAGTGCCCATTTTTAGTCCATAAAATCAGCATGCGTTGTCTTCACTACTATTTGTCTTTATAACTTTTAATCACACTTAGGATTGTCTTTTTAAATTTTCCAAACCCACTAACACTTGTCTCAATTCAATCCTTGAATTATCCCCTGTTAATCCTAAGGTCAGACTGCCCATTTTTACCCCTCTGAATACCCATGTTATTACCTTTCAAACTATAACAGACCCACAATTATATCCAATTCCTAATTGATTATCAAGCATGGAAGACAACAGTTTATAGACCAACCAACTAAAACTGAGGTGCATAAGTCTGTGCAAACCAGAAAATAAACCAATCAAACAGGCTACAGACAACATTAACGCATCAAAACAAAATAGAACACATGAACATTAAAATACACTGAACGAGAGTAAGCTGCAATCATATGCAAAAACATGGTAAATAACAATGAGAAAGGGAAATTGAAACAATTTGAAATAAATGATACCAACATGTTTATTTCAACACAGAATTAGAATAGAAAAGAAACAGGAAGGTAAACCTACTGGAATGAACCAAAAATTAAACTATTATCATGTTAATCTAACATTCAAAAATAACAGACTAATCGACGATACTTATTCAACCAATTACACAAATTATAACATATAATTATCAATAATCAGAAAACTTGGACCAAATAAAAAGGTCTAACAGAGGAGGAGAGGAACAAGTGACAAACTAAATGAAAGATCACTTAAACAAAACACAACTGAACCCAAACGTATAAACAACAATCATAGAATAGAGGAGGAGAGGAAATACCTCAAAAATCAGAAACCAACGAACTTCGATCAGTCGAAGTCTTGCCTCGATCTTTCGAGGCCAAAACGGACCTTAATCGAGTGTTCTTGACTAAGAACACTTGACTAAGGTCAGTTGCGACCTCAAATTCTTTTGGTTCTTATAGGGCTCGCTTGTTCGATTTAAGATTCAACAGACTTGGCCAAGATTCGAACAAAACTGATATGGGATTAAGGACGAGGGAGTCATGGTGGTCAGCTGGTGTTGATTTGGGAAGGGTTGAAGGTGGCGCCGCCACCAAGGGATTTTGTGGCGGCGCTAGGGTTCTTGGCTTTAAATTAATATTCAAGGAAGGGGGCTGGGATTTGAAGGAAACCAAGGTTGTTTTAATGGTGAGGGAGGCCTAGTGGTGGCATGGTGTTGATTTGGTGGCCATCGGAGAAGATGAGGTTTTGATCAATTTTTCGATTGAAGATTCGAGGAGTTCTGGGGTGATTCGAAGTTAGCTATTATGATGGTTGGTACGGGGATGTTGAGGGGAGTTCAGGGTGTAAAAATGGTGGGGTTTGGTGATTGACCGCCGCCGTGGGCGATTTTCGGCGGGCGATCAGCGGTGGTTTGTGGTGGTGGGATTTGGGGTCGTCCCTGAGGCTTAGAGACGACGAGGTGGGGTTGGATTGGGGGGGCGGGGTAGGATTTTAGGTTTATATAGTAAGTTAAGGGATTAATCTAGATCGTTGGATCAAATGGAACTAACGATCCAGATTGAACAAGGGAGGGTAAACAATGTCGTTTGGTTTAATGAGGGGGCGGATGGGTTTGTGGAATGGGTCGGGTTAGTGATACGGGTAAGGGAGATGGGATATGAGCCGTTGGATGGTTTTAGATGGACGACTGAGATCCGTCGAAGCTGAGACGACGTCTTTTGGCTGGTCTACTGGCTTGACCGACTGGACCGGGTAAAAGGGGTGTTTTGGGCTTGGATTTGGTCAATTTTTAATGCCCCAGTCCGATTTATTTGTATTTTTTCTCTCTTTTCTTTTTGTTTTCTTAAACTAATCTTCAAAATCAAACCTAGAAATCCTAATTTGAATTTTAAACCCCAAAATTAACTTTAAAAAATGCTAATTAACTCTCAAAATAATTATCACACAAAACTAAACATCAATTAAAAGTAAAATTACACAATTTGGACATTAAATGCTAGAAATGCAAAGTACATTATTATTTTATGATTTTGTAAAACAAACTTAATTACTCCTAATTGTACAATTAAATTCAAAAAATGCAAATGCGACATTTTTTTGTATTTTCATTGATTTAAACAAATAGACATGCACACAAAAACGCAAACAATAAAACAAAAATAACACAAAATCCACAAAAATTGCAAACAACACAAAAATTATTTTATTTTGAATTTTTGGGAGTAATTTTTATATAGGGCAAAAATCACGTGCTCACAGCTGCCCCTCTTTTCCCGGAAGCGCGAAGAGTTTTCGTGCAAAGATAAAGTGAGCGGATACGAGCGATTTTGGCCCGTTTGAGTACTCCGTGTGAAGCATTTTTGAAATAGATTTGACCAAACCTTTGCTTCAAAAGGTCTCCTACATATCCCTGGCTAAAAGGGAATCAGGTCAATGTAGTTTGGGAAGTTTTTGTAGCTGGGACTACCATGAAGCTGTGATCTTGTTGTTGTTGATGTTGTTGTTGCTGCTACTGATTACCGACCTCCTTATTACACCAGGCTAAAATGAAAAATAAGAAGTTAGACTAAACTAGTATATGAATTACAAAATCTTATCTGGATCTTCAGACTTGCTCATGTCGCCTTGCTTTCTTGTTGGCTTGCTTCCTCTAATGTTTCTCCATTTATGTCTTGACTCGTCGGCCTTTCTTGACTGCCGAACCTGAACTGCTTATTTCCTTCTTTGAACTATTTTTCTTTCAAACATTGTTGCCTCCCTTCTGATTGCCGAACTTGAATTTATGCTGGGGATTTTTGTTGTAACCTTTCGCTCTCCTGGCGGGTTTCTGACTTCAAGACTTGAAATGTAAAGACTGAAAATGTATTCCTCTATTATATGGGTAGGCTCCCGACTTTCACCTTCAAATTAAAATGTATTCATCTATTATACGGGCGGGATCCCGACTTCAACCTTCAACTTAAAATATATTCCTATGTTATACGAGCGGGCTCCCGACTTCAACCTTCAACTTAAAATATATTCCTCTGCTATACGAGCGAGCTCCCGACTTCAACCTTCAAGTTAAAATCCATTCCTCTATTATACGGGCGGGCTCCCGACTTCAACCTTCAACTTGAAATGCATTCCTCTTTTATACGATGGGCTTCTGACTTCAACCTTCAACTTAAAATGTATTCCTCTATTATACGGGCGGGCTCCCGACTTCAACCTTCAACTTAAAATGTATTCCTCTGTTATACGGGCGGGC
>MU701358.1:0-19461 GCA_026770625.1 Nicotiana glauca | reverse complement strand
ACTTCAACCTTCAACTTGAAATACATTCCTCTGTTATACGTGCGGGCTCCCGACTTCAACCTTCAACTTGAAATGCATTACTCCGTTATACGGGCGGGCTCTCGACTTCAATCTTCTACTTAAAATGTATTCCTCTGTTATACGGACGGGCTCCCGACTTCAACCTTCAACTTAAATGTATTCCGCTGTCATATGGGCAGGCTCCCTAACTTAAACCAACAACTTAAAATGTATTCCTCTGTTATACGGGCGGGCTCCCGACTTTAACATTTAACTTAAAATGTATTCCTCTGTTATACGGACGGGCTCCCGACTTCAACCTTCAACTTGAAATGCATTCCTCTGTTATACGGGCAGGCTCCCGACTTCAACCTTCAACTTGAAAAGCATTCCTTTGTTATACGGGTGGGCTCCCGACTTCAACCTTCAACTTAAAATGGATTCCTCTATTATACGGGCGGGCTCCTGACTTCAACCTTCAACTTAAAATTTGTTCCTCTCTTATACGGGCGAGCTCCCGATATCAACCTTCAACTTAAAATGTATTCCTCTGTTATACGAGCGGGCTCCCGACTTCAACCTTCAAGTTAAAATCCATTCCTCTATTATACGGGCGGGCTCCCGACTTTAACATTCAACTTGAAATGCATTCCTCTTTTATACGGGCGGGCTCCCGACTTCAACCTCCAACTTGAAATGTATTCCTCTGTTATACGGTCGGGCTCCCGACTTCAACCTTCAACTTGAAATGTATTCCTCTGTTATACGGGCGGGCTCCCGACTTCAACCTTCAACTTGAAATGTATTCCTCTGTTATACGGGCGGGCTCCCGACTTCAACCTTCAACTTAAAATGTATTCCTCTGATATACGGGCGGGCTCTCGACTTCAACCTTCAACTTGAAATATATTCCTCTGTTATACCGGCGGGCTCCCGACTTCAACCTTCAACTTGAAATGTATTTCTCTGTTATACTTGGCGGGCTCCCGACTTCAACCTTCAACTTAAAATGTATTCCTCTGTTATACGGGCGGGCTCCCGACTTCTACCTTCAACATAAAATGTATTCCTCTGTTATACGGGCGGGCTCCCGACTTTAACATTCAACTTAAATGCATTCCTCTTTTATAAGGGCGGGCTCCTTACTTCAACCTTCAACTAGAAATGCATTCCTCTGTTATACCTCCCGACTTCAACCTTCAACTTAAAATGTATTCCTCTGTTATACATGCGGGCTCCCGACTTCAACCTTCAACTTAAAATGTATTCCTCTGTTATACGGGCGGGCTCCCGACTTCAACCTTCAACTTAAAATGTATTCCTCTGTTATACGGGCGGGCTCCCGACTTCAACCTTCAACTTGAAATGCATTCTTCTGTTATACGGGCGGGCTCCCGACTTCAACCTTCAACTTAAAATGCATTCCTCAATTATACCGGTGGGCTCCCGACTTCAACCTTCAACTTAAAATGTATTCCTCTGTGATACGGGCAGGCTCCCGACTTCAACATTCAACTTAAAATGTATTCCTCTGTTATACGGACGGGCTTCCGCCTTCAACCTTTAACTTAAAATGTATTCCTCTGTTATACGGGCGAGCTCCTGACTTCAACCTTCAACTTAAAATGTATTTCTCTGTTATACGGGCGGGCTCCCGACTTCAACCTTCTACTTAAAATGTATTCCTCTGTTATACGGGCGGGCTCCCGACTTCAACCTTCAACATAAAATGTATTCCTCTGTTACGGGCGGGCTCCCGACTTCAACATTAAGCTTAAAATGCATTCCTCTGTTATAAGGGCGGGCTCCCTACTTCAACCTTCAACATGAATTGCATTCCTCTGTTATACGGGTGGGCTCCCGACTTCAACCTTCAACTTAAAATGTATTCCTCTGTTATACGGGCAGGCTCCCGACTTCAACATTCAACTTAAAATGTATTCCTCTGCTATACGGACGGGCTCCCGACTTCAACCTTTAACTTAAAATGTATTCCTCTGTTATACGGGCGAGCTCCCAACTTCAACCTTCAACTTAAAAGGTATTTCTCTGTTATACGGGCGGGCTCCCGACTTCAACCTTCAACTTGAAACGTATTCCTCTGTTATAGGGGCGGGCTCCCGACTTTAACCTTCAACTTGAAATGTATTCCTCTGTTATACAGGCGGGCTCCCGACTTCAACCTTCAACATAAAACATATTCCTCTGTTACGGGCGGGCTCCCGACTTCAACATTCAACTTAAAATGCATTCCTCTGTTATAAGGGCGGGCTCCCTACTTCAACCTTCAACATGAAATGAATTCTTCTATTATACGAGCAGGCTCCCGACTTCAACCTCCAACTTGAAATGCATTCCTCTGTTATATGGGCGGGCTCCCGATTTCAACCTTCAACTTAAAATGGATTCCTCTATTATACGGGCGGGCTCCAGACTTCAACCTTCAACTTAAAATGTATTCCTCTGTTATACGGGCGGGCTCCCGACTTCAACCTTCAACTTAAAATGTATTCCTCTGTTATACCGGTGGGCTCCCGACTTAAACCTTTAACTTGAAATGTATTCCTCTGTTATACGGACGGTCTCCCAACTTCAACGTTCAACTTAAAATGTATTCCTCTGTTATACGGGTGGGCTCCCGACTTCAACATTCAACTTAAAAAGTATTCCTCTGTTATACGGACGAGCTCCCGACTTCAACCTTCAACTTGAAATGCATTCCTCTGTTATACGGGCAGGCTCCCGACTTCAACCTTCAACTTGAAATGCATTCCTCTGTTATACGGGCGGGCTCCCGACTTCAACCTTCAATTAAAAATGGATTCCTCTATTATACGGGCGAGCTCCCGACTTCAACCTTCAACTTAAAATGTATTCCTCTGTTATACGGGCGGGCTCCCTATATCAACCTTCAACTTAAAATGTATTCCTTTCTTATACGGGCGGGATCCCGACTTCAACCTTCGACTTAAATGTATTCCTCTGTTATACGGGCGGGCTCCCGACTTCAACCTTTAACTTAAAATGTATTCCTCTATTATACGGTCGGGCTCAGGACTTCAACCTTCAACTTAAAATGTATTTCACTATTTTACGGGCGGGCTCCCGACTTCAATCTTCAACATGAAATGTATTCCTCTGTTATACGGGCGGGCTCGCTATTTCAACCTTCAACATATAATGTATTCCTCTGTTATACGGGCGGGCTCCCGACTTCAACATTCAACTAAAAATGCATTCCTATATTATACCGGCGGGCTCCCTACTTCAACCTTCAACTTGAAATGCATTCCTCTGTTATACGGGCGGGCTCCCGACTTCAACCTTCAACTTGAAATACATTCCTCTGTTATACGGGCGGGCTCCCGACTTTAACATTCAACTTAAATGCATTCCTCTTTTATAAGGGCGGGCTCCCTACTTCAACCTTCAACTAGAAATGCATTCCTCTGTTATACCTCCTGACTTCAACCTTCAACTTAAAATGTATTCCTCTTTTATACGGGCGGGCTCCCGACTTCAACCTTCAACTTAAAATGTATTCCTCTGTTATACCGGTGGGCTCCCGATATCAACCGTCAACCTAAAATGTATTCCTTTGTTATACGGGCGGGCTCCCGACTTCAACCTTCAACTTAAAATGTATTCCTCTGTTATACGGGCGGGCTCCCGACTTCAACATTTAACTTAAAATGTATTCCTCTGTTATACGGGCGGGCTCCCGACTTCAATCTTTTACTTAAAATGTATTCCTCTATTATACGGACGGGCTCCTGATTTCAACCTTCAACTTAAATGTATTCTGCTGTCATACGAGCGAGCTCTCTAACTTCAACCAACAACTTAAAATGTATTCCTCTGTTATACGGGCGGGCTCCCAACTTTAACATTCAACTTAAAATATATTCCTCTGTTATACGGACGGGCTCTCGACTTCAACCTTCAACTTGAAATACATTCCTCTGTTATACGGGCGGGCTCCTGACTTAAACCTTCAACTTGAAATGCATTCTTCTGTTATACGGGCGGGCTCCCGACTTCAACCTTCAACTTAAAATGGATTCCTCTATTATAAGGGCGGGCTCCCTACTTCAACCTTCAACATGAAATGAATTCTTCTGTAATACGGGTGGGCTCCCGACTTCAACCTTCAACTTGAAATGCAGTCCTCTGTTATACGGGCGGGCTCCCGATATCAACCTTCAACTTAAAATGTATTCCTCTACTATACGGGCGGGCTCCCGACTTCAACCTTCGACTTAAATGCATTCCTCTGTTATACGGGCAGGCTCTCGACTTCAACCTTTAACTTAAAATGTATTCCTCTGTTATACGGGCGGGCTCCCGACTTCAACCTTCAACTTAAAATGTTTTCCTCTGTTATACGAGCAGGCTCCCGACTTCAACCTTCAACTTAAAATGCATTCCTCAATTATACCGGTGGGCTCCCGACTTCAACCTTTAACTTGAAATGTATTCCTCTGTTATATGTGTGGGCTCCCGACTTCAACCTTCAACTTAAATGTATTCCTCTGTTATACGGGCGGGCTCCTGACTTCAACCTTCAACTTAAAATGTATTCCTCTGTGATACGGGCAGGCTCCCGACTTCAACATTCAACTTAAAATGCATTCCTCTGTTATACGGACGGGCTCCCGACTTCAACCTTTAACTTAAAATGTATTCCTCTGTTATACGGGCGGGCTCCCTATATCAACCTTCAACTTAAAATGCATTCCTCTGTTATACGGACGGGCTCCCGACTTCAACCTTTAACTTAAAATGTATTCCTCTGTTATACGGGCGGGCTCCCTATATCAACCTTCAACTTAAAATGCATTCCTCTGTTATACGGACGGGCTCCCGACTTCAACCTTTAACTTAAAATGTATTCCTCTGTTATACGGGCGGGCTCCCTATATCAACCTTCAACTTAAAATGCATTCCTCTGTTATACGGACGGGCTCCCGACTTCAACCTTTAACTTAAAATGTATTCCTCTGTTATACGGGCGGGCTCCCTATATCAACCTTCAACTTAAAATGCATTCCTCTGTTATACGGACGGGCTCCCGACTTCAACCTTTAACTTAAAATGTATTCCTCTGTTATACGGGCGGGCTCCCTATATCAACCTTCAACTTAAAATGCATTCCTCTGTTATACGGACGGGCTCCCGACTTCAACCTTTAACTTAAAATGTATTCCTCTGTTATACGGGCGGGCTCCCTATATCAACCTTCAACTTAAAATGCATTCCTCTGTTATACGGACGGGCTCCCGACTTCAACCTTTAACTTAAAATGTATTCCTCTGTTATACGGGCGGGCTCCCTATATCAACCTTCAACTTAAAATGCATTCCTCTGTTATACGGACGGGCTCCCGACTTCAACCTTTAACTTAAAATGTATTCCTCTGTTATACGGGCGGGCTCCCTATATCAACCTTCAACTTAAAATGCATTCCTCTGTTATACGGACGGGCTCCCGACTTCAACCTTTAACTTAAAATGTATTCCTCTGTTATACGGGCGGGCTCCCTATATCAACCTTCAACTTAAAATGCATTCCTCTGTTATACGGACGGGCTCCCGACTTCAACCTTTAACTTAAAATGTATTCCTCTGTTATACGGGCGGGCTCCCTATATCAACCTTCAACTTAAAATGCATTCCTCTGTTATACGGACGGGCTCCCGACTTCAACCTTTAACTTAAAATGTATTCCTCTGTTATACGGGCGGGCTCCCTATATCAACCTTCAACTTAAAATGCATTCCTCTGTTATACGGACGGGCTCCCGACTTCAACCTTTAACTTAAAATGTATTCCTCTGTTATACGGGCGGGCTCCCTATATCAACCTTCAACTTAAAATGCATTCCTCTGTTATACGGACGGGCTCCCGACTTCAACCTTTAACTTAAAATGTATTCCTCTGTTATACGGGCGGGCTCCCTATATCAACCTTCAACTTAAAATGCATTCCTCTGTTATACGGACGGGCTCCCGACTTCAACCTTTAACTTAAAATGTATTCCTCTGTTATACGGGCGGGCTCCCTATATCAACCTTCAACTTAAAATGCATTCCTCTGTTATACGGACGGGCTCCCGACTTCAACCTTTAACTTAAAATGTATTCCTCTGTTATACGGGCGGGCTCCCTATATCAACCTTCAACTTAAAATGCATTCCTCTGTTATACGGACGGGCTCCCGACTTCAACCTTTAACTTAAAATGTATTCCTCTGTTATACGGGCGGGCTCCCTATATCAACCTTCAACTTAAAATGCATTCCTCTGTTATACGGACGGGCTCCCGACTTCAACCTTTAACTTAAAATGTATTCCTCTGTTATACGGGCGGGCTCCCTATATCAACCTTCAACTTAAAATGCATTCCTCTGTTATACGGACGGGCTCCCGACTTCAACCTTTAACTTAAAATGTATTCCTCTGTTATACGGGCGGGCTCCCTATATCAACCTTCAACTTAAAATGCATTCCTCTGTTATACGGACGGGCTCCCGACTTCAACCTTTAACTTAAAATGTATTCCTCTGTTATACGGGCGGGCTCCCTATATCAACCTTCAACTTAAAATGCATTCCTCTGTTATACGGACGGGCTCCCGACTTCAACCTTTAACTTAAAATGTATTCCTCTGTTATACGGGCGAGCTCCCGACTTCAACCTTCAACTTAAAATGTATTCCTCTGTTATACCGGTGGGCTCCCGACTTCAACCTTTAACTTGAAATGTATTCCTCTGTTATACGGACGGTCTCCCGACTTCAACCTTCAACTTAAAATGTATTCCTCTGTTATACGGGCGGGCTCCCTATATCAACCTTCAACTTAAAATGTATTCCTTTGTTATACGGGCGGGATCCCGACTTCAACCTTCGACTTAAATGTATTCCTCTGTTATACGGGCGGGCTCCCGACTTCAACCTTTAACTTAAAATGTATTCCTCTATTATACGGTCGGGCTCAGGACTTCAACCTTCAAATTAAAATGTATATCACTATTATACGGGCGGGCTCCCGACTTCAATCTTCAACTTGAAATGTATTCCTCTGTTATACAGGCGGGCTCGCTATTTCAACCTTCAACATATAATGTATTCCTCTGTTATACGGGCGGGCTCCCGACTTCAACATTCAACTTAAAATGCATTCCTCTATTATACCGGCGGGCTCCCTACTTCAACCTTCAACTTGAAATGCATTCCTCTGTTATACGGGCGGGCTCCCGACTTCAACCTTCAACTTGAAATACATTCCTCTATTATACGGGCGGGCTCCCGACTTCAACCTTCAACTTAAAATGGATTCCTCTATTATACGGGCGGGCTCCCGACTTAAACCTTCAACTTAAAATGTATTCCTCAGTTATACGGGCGGGCTCCCAACTTCAACCTTCAACTTAAAATGTATTACTCTGTTATGCGGGCGGGCTCCCAACATCAACCTTCAACTTAAAATGTATTCCTCTGTTATACGGATGGGCTCCGGACTTCAACCTTCAACTTAAAATGTTTTCCTCTGTTATACGGGCGGGCTTCCGACTTCAACCTTTAACTTAAAATGTTTTCCTATGTTATACGGGCGGGCTCCCGACTTCAACCTTCAACTTGAAATGTATTCCTCTGTTAGACGGATGGGCTCCCGAATACAACCTTCAACTTAAAATGTATTCCTATGTTATACGGGTAGGCTCCCGACTTCAACCTTCAACTTAAAATTTATTCCTCTATTATACGGGCAGGCTCCCGACTTCAACCTTCAACTTAAAATGTATTCCTCTGTTATACGGGCGAGCTCTCGACTTCAACCTTCAACTTGAAATATATTCCTCTGTTATACGGGCGGGCTCCCTAACTACAACCTTCAACTTAAAATGTATTCCTCTGTTATACGGGTGGGCTCCCGACTTCAATCTTCAACTTAAAATGTGTTCCTCTATTCTATGGATGGGCTTCCGACTTAAACCTTTAACTTGAAATGTATTCCTCTGTTATAAGGGCGGGCTCCCGACTTAAACCTTCAACTTAAAAAGTATTCCTCTGTTATACGGGCGGGCTCCCGACTTCAACCTTCAACATAAAATGTATTCCTCTGTTATACGGGCGGGCTCCCGACTTCAACCTTCAACTTAAAATGCATTCCTCTGTTATACCGGCGGGCTCCTGATATCAACCGTCAACTTAAAATGTATTCCTCTGTTATACGGGCGGGCTCCCGAATTCAACCTTCAATAAAAATGTATTCCTCTGTTATACGGGCGGGCTCCCGACTTCAACATTCAACTTAAAATATATTCCTCTGTTATATGGGCGGGCTCCCGACTTCAATCTTCTACTTAAAATGTATTCCTCTGTTATACGGATGGGCTCCCGACTTCAACCTTCAACTTAAATGTATTCCGCTGTCATACAGGCGGGCTCCCTAACTTCAACCAACAACTTAAAATGTATTCCTTTGTTATACGGGCGGGCTCCCAACTTTAACATTCAACTTAAAATGTATTCCTCTGTTATACGGACGGGCTCCCGACTTCAACCTTCAACTTGAAATACATTCCTCTGTTATACGGGCGGGCTCCCGACTTCAACCTTCAACATGAAATGCATTCTTCTGTTATAAGGGCGGGCTCCCGACTTCAACCTTCAACTTAAAATGGATTCCTCTATTATACGGGCGGGCTCCTGACTTCAACCTTCAACTTAAAATGTATTCCTCTGTTATACGGGCGGGCTCCCGATATCAACCTTCAACTTAAAATGTATTCCTCTGCTATACGGGCGGGCTCCCGACTTCAACCTTCGACTTAAATGCATTCCTCTGTTATACGGGCAGGCTCCCGACTTCAACCTTTAACTTAAAATGTATTCCTCTGTTATACGGGCGGGCTCCCGACTTCAACCTTCAACTTAAAATGCATTCCTCTGTTATACAGTCAGGCTCCCGACTTCAACCTTCAACTTAAAATGCATTCCTCTATTATACCGGTGGGCTCCCGACTTCAACCTTTAACTTGAAATGTATTCCTCTGTTATACGTGTGGGCTCCCGACTTCAACCTTCAACTTAAAATGTATTCCTCTGTTATACGGGCGGGCTCCTGACTTCAACCTTCAACTTAAAATGTATTCCTCTGTTATACGGGCGGGCTCCTGACTTCAACCTTCAACTTAAAATGTATTCCTCTGTTATACGGGCAGGCTCCCGACTTCATCATTCAACTTAAAATGTATTCCTCTGTTATACGGACGGGCTCCCGACTTCAACCTTTAACTTAAAATGTATTCCTCTGTTATACAGGCGAGCTCCCGACTTCAACCTTCAACTTGAAATTTATTTCTCTATTATACGGGCGGGCTCCCGACTTCAACCTTCAACTTGAAATGTATTCCTCTGTTATACGGGCGGGCTCCCGACTTCAACCTTCAATTTAAAATGTATTGCTCTTTTATACGGGCGGGCTCCTGACTTCTACCTTCAACATAAAATGTTTTCCTCTGTTACGGGCGGGCTCCCGACTTCAACATTCAACTTAAAATGCATTCCTCTATTATACTGGCGGGCTCCCTACTTCAACCTTCAACTTGAAATGCATTCCTCTGTTATACGGGCGGGCACCCGACTTCAACCTTCAACTTGAAATACATTCCTCTGTTATACGGGCGGGCTCCCGACTTCAACCTTCAACATAAAATGGATTCCTCTATTATACGGGCGGGCTCCCGACTTTAACCTTCAACTTAAAATGTATTCCTCAGTTATACGGGCGGGCTCCCGACTTCAACCTTCAACTTAAAATGTATTCCTCTGTTATACGGGCAGGCTCCCGACTTCAACATTCAACTTAAAATGTATTCCTCTGTTATACGGACGGGCTCCCGACTTTAACCTTCAACTTGAAATGTATTCCTCTGTTATAGGGGCGGGCTCCCGACTTCAACCTTCAACTTAAAATTTATTCCTCTATTATACGGGCGGGCTCCCGACTTCAACCTTCAACTTAAAATGTATTCCTCTATTATACAGGCGAGCTCCCGACTTCAACCTTCAACTTGAAATATATTCCTCTGTTATACGGGCGGGCTCCCTAACTACAACCTTCAACTTAAAATGTATTCCTCTGTTATATGGGTGGGCTCCCGACTTCAATCTTCAACTTAAAATGTATTCCTCTATTCTACGGGTGGGCTTCCGACTTCAACCTTTAACTTGAAATGTATTCCTCTGTTATAAGGGCGGGCTCCCGACTTAAACCTTCAACTTAAAATGTATTCCTCTGTTATACGGGCGGGCTCCCGACTTCAACCTTCAACATAAAATGTATTCCTCTGTTATACGGGCGGGCTCCTGACTTCAACATTCAACTTAAATGCATTCCTCTGTTATAAGGGCGGGCTCCCTACTTCAACCTTCAACTAGAAATGCATTCCTCTGTTATACGGGCGGGCTCCCGACTTCAACCTTCAACTAGAAATGCATTCCTCTGTTATACGGGCGGGCTCCCGACTTCAACCTTCAACTTAAAATATATTCCTCTATTATACGGGCGGGCTCCCGACTTCAACCTTCAACTTAAAATGTATTCCTCTATTACACCGGCGGGCTCCTGATATCAACCGTCAACTTAAAATGTATTCCTCTATTATACGGGCGGGCTCCCGAATTCAACCTTCAATTAAAATGTATTCCTCTGTTATACGGGCGGGCTCCCGACTTCAACATTCAACTTAAAATGTATTCCTCTGTTATACGGACGGGCTCCCGACTTCAACCTTCAACTTGAAATACATTCCTCTGTTATACGGGCGGGCTCCCGACTTCAACCTTCAAAATGAAATGCATTCTTCTGTTATACGGGCGGGCTCCCGACTTCAACCTTCAACATGAAATGCATTCTTCTGTTATACGGGCGGGCTCCCGACTTCAACCTTCAACTTAAAATAGATTCCTCTATTATACGGGCGGGATCCCGACTTCAACCTTCAACTTAATATGTATTCCTCTGTTATACGGCCGGGCTCCCGATATCAACCTTCAACTTAAAATGTATTCCTCTGCTATACGGGCTGGATTCCGACTTCAACCTTTAACATAAAATGTATTCCTCTGTTATACGGGCGGGCTCCCGACTTCAACCTTCAACTTGAAATGTATTCCTCTGTTAGACGGATGGGCTCCCGAATACAACCTTCAACTTAAAATGTATTCCTCTGTTATACGGGCGGGCTCCCGACTTCAACCTTCAACTTGAAATGTATTCCTCTGTTATACGGGCGGGCTCCCGACTTCAACCTTCAACTTGAAATGTATTCCTCTGTTATACGGGCGGGCTCCCGACTTCAACCTTCAACTTGAAATGTATTCCTCTGTTATACGGGCGGGCTCCCGACTTCAACCTTCAACTTGAAATGTATTCCTCTGTTATACGGGCGGGCTCCCGACTTCAACCTTCAACTTGAAATGTATTCCTCTGTTATACGGGCGGGCTCCCGACTTCAACCTTCAACTTGAAATGTATTCCTCTGTTATACGGGCGGGCTCCCGACTTCAACCTTCAACTTGAAATGTATTCCTCTGTTATACGGGCGGGCTCCCGACTTCAACCTTCAACTTGAAATGTATTCCTCTGTTATACGGGCGGGCTCCCGACTTCAACCTTCAACTTGAAATGTATTCCTCTGTTATACGGGCGGGCTCCCGACTTCAACCTTCAACTTGAAATGTATTCCTCTGTTATACGGGCGGGCTCCCGACTTCAACCTTCAACTTGAAATGTATTCCTCTGTTATACGGGTGGGCTCCCGACTTCAACCTTCAACTTAAAATTTATTCCTCTGTTATACGGGCGGGCTCCCGACTTCGACCTTCAACTTAAAATGTATTCCTCTGTTATACGGGTGAGCTCCTGACATCAACCTTCAACTTAAAATGTATTCTTCTGTAATACGGGCGCGCTCCCGACTGCAATCTTCAACTTAAAATGTATTCCTCTGTTATACGGGCGGGCTCCCGACTTCAACCTTCTACTTCAAATGTATTCCTCTGTTATACGGGCGGGCTCCCGACTTCAACCTTCAACTTGAAATGTAATCCTTTGTTATACGGGCATGCTCCCGACTTCAATCTTCAACTTTAATGTATTCCTAGATTATACGGGCGGGCTCCCGACTTCAATCTTCAACTTAAAATGTATTCCTCTATTATACGGGCGGGCTCCCGACTTCAACCTTTGACTTAAATGTATTCCTCTGTTATACGGGCGGGCTCCCGACTTCAACCTTCAACTTGAAATGTATTCCTATGTTATACGGGCGGGCTCCCGACATCAACCTTCAACTTGAGATGTGTTCCTCTGTTATACAGGCGGGCTCCCGACTTCAACCTTCAACTTAAATGTATTCCTCTGCTATGCGGGTGGGCTCCTGATATCAACCTTCAACTTAAAATGTATTCCTCTATTATACGGGCGGGCTCCCGACTTCATCTTTCAACTTAAATGTATTCCTTTGTTATACGGGCGGGCTCCCGACTTCAACCTTTAACTTAAAATGTATTCCTCTGTTATACGGGCGGGCTCCCGACTCCAACCTTCAACTTAAAATGTATTCCTCTGTTATACGGGCGGGCTCCCGAATTCCACCTACAACTTAAAATGTAATCCTCTGTTATACGGGCGTGCTCCCGACTCCAATCTTCAACTTGAAATGTATTCCTCTGTTATACGGGCGGGCTCCCGATTTCAACCTTCAACTTAAAAAGTATTACTCTGTTATACGGCCGGGCTCCCGAAAACAACCTTCAACTTAAAATGTATTCCTCTGTTACACGGTTGGGCTCCCGACTTCAACCTTCAACTTCAAATTTATTCCTCTGTTATACGGGCGGGCTCCCATCTTCAACCTGCAACTTAAAATGTATTCCTCTGTTATACGGGCGGGCTCCCATCTTCAACCTGCAACTTAAAATGTATTCCTCTTTTATACGGGCGGGCTTCCGACTTCAACCTTTAACTTAAAATGTATTCCTCTGTTATACGGGCGGGCTCCCATCTTCAACCTGCAACTTAAAATGTATTCCTCTTTTATACGGGCGGGCTTCCGACTTCAACCTTTAACTTAAAATGTATTCCTCTGTTATACGGGCGGGCTCCCATCTTCAACCTGCAACTTAAAATGTATTCCTCTTTTATACGGGCGGGCTTCCGACTTCAACCTTTAACTTAAAATGTATTCCTCTGTTATACGGGCGGGCTCCCATCTTCAACCTGCAACTTAAAATGTATTCCTCTTTTATACGGGCGGGCTTCCGACTTCAACCTTTAACTTAAAATGTATTCCTCTGTTATACGGGCGGGCTCCCATCTTCAACCTGCAACTTAAAATGTATTCCTCTTTTATACGGGCGGGCTTCCGACTTCAACCTTTAACTTAAAATGTATTCCTCTGTTATACGGGCGGGCTCCCATCTTCAACCTGCAACTTAAAATGTATTCCTCTTTTATACGGGCGGGCTTCCGACTTCAACCTTTAACTTAAAATGTATTCCTCTGTTATACGGGCGGGCTCCCATCTTCAACCTGCAACTTAAAATGTATTCCTCTTTTATACGGGCGGGCTTCCGACTTCAACCTTTAACTTAAAATGTATTCCTCTGTTATACGGGCGGGCTCCCATCTTCAACCTGCAACTTAAAATGTATTCCTCTTTTATACGGGCGGGCTTCCGACTTCAACCTTTAACTTAAAATGTATTCCTCTGTTATACGGGCGGGCTCCCATCTTCAACCTGCAACTTAAAATGTATTCCTCTTTTATACGGGCGGGCTTCCGACTTCAACCTTTAACTTAAAATGTATTCCTCTGTTATACGGGCGGGCTCCCATCTTCAACCTGCAACTTAAAATGTATTCCTCTTTTATACGGGCGGGCTTCCGACTTCAACCTTTAACTTAAAATGTATTCCTCTGTTATACGGGCGGGCTCCCATCTTCAACCTGCAACTTAAAATGTATTCCTCTTTTATACGGGCGGGCTTCCGACTTCAACCTTTAACTTAAAATGTATTCCTCTGTTATACGGGCGGGCTCCCATCTTCAACCTGCAACTTAAAATGTATTCCTCTTTTATACGGGCGGGCTTCCGACTTCAACCTTTAACTTAAAATGTATTCCTCTGTTATACGGGCGGGCTCCCGACTTCAAACTTCAACTTGAAATGTATTCCTCTGTTAGACGGATGGGCTCCCGAATACAACCTTCAACTTAAAATCTATTCCTCTGTTATACGGGTGGGCTCCCGACTTTAACCTTCAACTTAAAATTTATTCCTCTGTTATACGGGCGGGCTCCCGACTTCAACCTTCAACTTAAAATATTTTCCTCTGTTATACGGGTGTGCTCCTAATATCAACCTTCAAATTAAAATGTATTCCTCTTTTATACGGCCGGGCTCCTGACTTCAACCTTCAACTTAAAATGTTTTCATCTGTTATACGGGCGGGCTTCCGACTTCAACCTTTAACTTAAAATGTATTCCTCTGTTAGACGGATGGGCTCCCGAATACAACCTTCAACTTAAAATGTATTCCTCTGTTATACGGGTGGGCTCCCGATTTCAACCTTCAACTTAAAATGTATTCCTCTGTTATACGGCCGGGCTCCCGACTTCAACCTTCAACTTAAAATGTATTCCTCTGTTATACGGGCGGGCTCCCGACTTCAACCTTCAACTTGAAATGTATTCCTCTGTTAGACGGATGGGCTCCCGAATACAACCTTCAACTTAAAATGTATTCCTCTGTTATACGGGTGGGCTCCCGACTTTAACCTTCAACTTAATATTTATTCCTCTGTTATACGGGCGGGCTCCCGACTTCAACCTTCAACTTAAAATATTTTCCTCTGTTATACGGGTGGGCTCCTGATATCAACCTTCAAATTAAAATGTATTCCTCTTTTATACGGCCGGGCTCCCGACTTCAACCTTCAACTTAAAATGTTTTCATCTGTTATACGGGCGGGCTTCCGACTTCAACCTTTAACTTAAAATGTATTCCTCTGTTATACGGGCGGGCTCCCGACTTTAACCTTCAACTTAAAATGTATTCCTCTGTTATACGGGCGAGCTCCTGACTTCAACCTTCAACTTAAAATGTATTCCTCTGTTATACGGGTGGGCTCCCGATTTCAACCTTCAATTTAAAATGTATTCCTCTGTTATACGGCCGGGCTCCCGACTTCAACCTTCAACTTAAAATGTTTTCCTCTGTTATACGGGCGGGCTTCCGACTTCAACATTTAACTTAAAATGTATTCCTCTGTTATACGGGCGGGCTCCCGACTTCAACCTTCAACTTGAAATGTTTTCCTCTATTAGATGGATGGGCTCCCGAATACAACCTTCAACTTAAAATGTATTCCTCTATTATACAGGAGGGCTCCCGACTTCAATCTTCAACTTAAAATGTATTCCTCTATTATACGGGCGGGCTCCCAACTTCAACCTTTGACTTAAATATATTCCTCTGTTATACGGGCGGGCTCGCGACTTCAACCTTCAACTTCAAATTTATTCCTCTGTTATACGGGCGGGCTCCCATCTTCAACTTGCAACTTAAAATGTATTCCTCTGTTATACGGGCGGGCTACCTAACTTCAACCTTCAACTTAAAATTTATTCCTCTGTTATACGGGCGGGCTCCCGATTTCAACCTTCAACTTAAAATGTATTACTCTGTTATATGGCCGGGCTCCCAACTTCAACCATCAACTTAAAATGTATTCCTCTGTTATACGGTTGGGCTCCCGACTTCAACCTTCAACTTCAAATTTATTCCTCTGTTATACGGGCGGGCTCCCATCTTCAACCTGCAACTTAAAATGTATTCCTCTATTATACGGGCGGGCTACCTAACTTCAACCTTCAACTTAAAATGTATTCCTCTGTTATACGGGCGGGCTCCCGATTTCAACCTTTAACTTAAAATGTATTACTCTGTTATACGGCCGGGCTCCCGACTTCAACCTTCAACTTAAAATGTTTTGCTCTATTATACGGGTGGGCTTCCGACTTCAACCTTTAACTTAAAATGTATTCCTCTGTTATACGGGCGGGCTCCCGACTTCAACCTTCAACTTAAAATGTATTCCTCTGTTATACTTGCGGGCTCACGATATCAACCTTCAACTTAAAATGTATTCCTCAGTTATACGGGCGGGCTCCCGACTTCAACTTTCGACTTAAATGTATTCCTCAGTTATACGGGCGGGCTCCCAACTTCAACCATTAATTTAAAATGTATTCCTCTGTTATACGGGCGGGCTCCCGACTTCAACCTTCAACTGTAAATGTATTCATCTTTTATACGGGCGGGCTCCCGACTTCAACCTTCAACTTAAAATGTATTCCTCTGTTATACGGTTGGGCTCCCGACATCAGCCTTCAACTTGAAATGTATTCCTCTGTTATACGGGCAGGCTCCCTAACTTCAATCTTCAACCTTCAACTTAAAATATATTCCTCTGTTATACGGGCAGGCTCCCTAACTTCAACCTTCAACCTTCAACTTAAAATGTATTCCTCTATTATACGGGTGGGCTCCCGATTTCAACCTTCAACTTAAAATGTATTCCTCTATTATACGGGCGGGCACCCGACTTCAACCTCCAACTTAAAATGTTTTCCTCTGTTGTACGGGCGGGCTTCCGACTTCAACCTTTAACTTAAAATGTATTCCTCTATTAGACGGATGTGCTCCCGAATACAACCTTCAACTTGAAATGTATCCCTCTGTTATACGGGCGGGCTCCCGAATTCAACCTTCAACTTAAAATTTATTCCTCTGTTATACAGGCGGGCTCCCGACTTCAACCTTCAACTTAAAATGTATTCCTCTGTTATACGGGCGAGCTCCTGACTTAAACCTTTAACTTGAAATGTATTTCTCTGTTAGACGGATAGGCTCCCGAATACAACCTTCAACTTAAAATGTATTCCTCTGTTATACGGGTGGGCTCCCGACTTCAACCTTCAACTGTAAATGTATTCATCTTTTATACGGGCGGGTTCCCGACTTCAACCTTCAACTTAAAATGTATTCCTCTATTATACGGGCGGGCTCCCTAACTACAACCTTCAACTTAAAATATTTTCCTCTGTTATACGGGTGGGCACCCGACTTCAATCTTCAACTTAAAATGTATTCCTCTATTATACGGGCGGGCTCCCGACTTCAACCTTCATCTTAAAAAGCATTCCTCTATTATACGGGCGCGCTCCCGTCCACAATCTTCAACTTAAAATGTATTCCTCTGTTATACGGGCGGGCTCCCGACTTCAAACTTCAACTTAAAATGTAATCCTCTGTTATACGGGCGTGCTCCCGACTTCAATCTTCAACTTGAATGTATTCCTCTATTATACACGGGGCTCCCGACTTCAATCTTTTACTTAAAATGTATTCCTCTATTATACGGGCGGGCTCCCGACTTCAACCTTTGACTTAAATGTATTCCTCTGTTATACGGGCGGGCTCCCGACTTCAACCTTCAACTTAAAATGTATTCCTCTGTTATACGAGCGGGCTCCCGACTTCAACGCTCAACTTGAAATGTATTCCTCTGTTATACGGGCGTTTTCCCGACTTCAACGTTCAACTTGAAATGTATTCCTCTATTATACGGGCGGGCTCCCGACTTCAACCTTCAACTTAAAATGTATTCCTCTGTTATACGGGCGGGCTCCCGACTTCAACCTTCAACTTAAAATGTATTCCTCTGTTATACGGGCGAGCTCCCGATATAAACCTTCAACTTGAAATGTATTCCTCTGTTATACGGGCGGGCTCCCGACTTCAACTTTCGACTTAAATGTATTCCTCAGTTATACTGGCGGGCTCCCGACTTCAACCATTAACTTAAAATGTATTCCTCTGTTATACGGGCGGGCTCCCGACTTCAACCTTCAACTTAAAATATTTTCCTCTGTTATACGGGCGGGCTCCCTATTTCAACCTTCAACTGTAAATGTATTCATCTTTTGTACGGGCGGGCTCCCGACTTCAACCTTCAACGTAAAATGTATTCCTCTGTTATACGGGTGGGCTCCCGACTTCAACCTTCAACTTGAAATGTATTTTTCTGTTATACGGGCGGGCTCCCAACTTCAACCTACAACTTATAATGTATTCCTCTGTTATACGGGCGGGCTCCCTAACTTCAACCTTCAACTAAAAATGTATTCCTCTATTATACAGGCGGGCTACCGATTTCAACCTTCAACTTAAAATGTATTTCTCTATTATACGGGCGGGCTCCCGACTTCAACATTCAACTTAAACTGTATTCCTCTGTTATACGGACGGGCTCCCGACTTCAACCTTTTACTTAATATGTTTTTCTCTGTTATACGGGCGGGCTTCCGACTTCAACCTTCAACTTAAAGTTTATTCCTCTGTTATACGGGCGGGCTCCCGACTTCAACCTTCAACTTAAAATGTATTCCTCTGTTATACGGGCGGGCTCCCAACTTCAACCTTCAACTTAAAATGTTTTCCTCTGTTATACGGGCGGGCTTCCGACTTCAACCTTTAACTTAAAATGTATTCCTTTGTTATACGGGCGGGCTCCCGACTTCAACTTTCAACTTGAAATGTATATTTCTGCTAGACGGATGGGCACCCGAATACAACCTTCAACTTAAAATGTATTCCTCTAGTATACAGGAGGGCTCCCGACTTCAATCTTCAACTTAAAATGTATTCCTGTATTATACGGGCGGGCTCTCGACTTCAACCTTTGACTTAAATGTATTCCTCTGTTCTACGGGCGGGCTCCCGACTTCAACCTTCAACTTGAAATGTATTCCTCTGTTATACGGGCGGGCTCCCGACTTCAACCTTCAACTTGAAATGTATTCCTCTGTTATACAGGCGGGCTCCCGACTTCAACCTTCAACTTAAAATGTTTTCCTTTGTTATACGGGCGGGCTTCCGACTTCAACCTTTAACTTAAAATGTATTCCTCTGTTAAACGGGCGGGCTCCAAAGTTCAACCTTCAACTNATTCCTCTGTTATACGGGAGGGCTCCCGACTTTAACCTTCAACTTAAAATGTATTCCTTTGTTATACGGGCGGGCTCCCGACTTCCACCTTCAACTTGAAATATTTTCCTTTGTTATATGGGCGGGCTCCCGACTTCAACCTTCAACTTAAAATGTATTCCTCTGTTATACGGGCGGGCTCCCTAACTTCAACCTTCGACTTAAATGTATTCCTCTGTTATACGGGCGGGCTCCCGACTTCAACCTTCAACTGTAAATGTATTCATCTTTTATACGGACGGGCTACCGACTTCAACCTTCAAGTTAAAATGTATTCCTCTATTATACAGGTGGGCTCCCGACTTCAACCTTCAACTTAAAATGTATTCCTCTGCTATA
>MU701352.1:209203-238288 GCA_026770625.1 Nicotiana glauca | reverse complement strand
ATAGTAAATTAACAACTAACGATACTGAGGGTTAGAGAAAAGATTAAGGAGGTCTAGAGTTATGATTTCCCCAATTGTCGGAATCCTTCCCGCTATGTCTTCTATAATTTTGCCTAAGTATTCTCTATCGATCATGAGCATTCTTATTACCATAAATCTCTCCCGAGTAATTACGACAATTTACTAGGCGCACTCTCCCAAGATACGCTAGCTGGCTTTTAATATAGCTCACTTTAGATCGCACCCAAGGCTTCGTTATCCCTAATCCCACCTTGAAACCCTCGGTTATTGATCCCTCATATACTCTGGGAGTGGTGTTGTTCAACAATTACCTAAATACGCACTCTCTCCCGAGTTATGCATACTAAATAGGCACAACTAATTGGGAGCTTTTCATCCAACCAGAATATAAATGTAGTTGAACAAATAGAGAAAAGCTATGACTCAATTATATAAAAACATAACAAGAATTTATCGTACAAAAGGTCCTATAAAACTCTAGATAACAAATTAGCTATTCATAATAGTATGTAAAACTACAATACTTAAAGTCATAACCAACAATGAAAAATAGGAAGAGGAATGAAAAACTCGTAGAAAAATTCTCCGCCTTGCTCCCAATGTGTTCTTGCCTCCAAGGGTGTTGTCTAACCCTAAAGTAGTGTCTCCCCCTTCTTTTGGCCGGCTTCCTTCGTTTAATATAGGGTTTAGGGCTTAAAATCCCGTGTTTTGCACTTTGGTCCCTAAAATTTATGCTTCCTGCCGCGGTCCCACCGCGGTTATGCCAGGACCGCAGCCAAAGAGGTCCTCTAAATCTTTAATAATGTTCTGCCGCGGTCCTACCGCGGTTACGGTCTGACCGCGGTAGGCCAAGTTACGTTTGGAATTTGGAAAAACATTAAACATTAAAGTTGTAGACCCTTGTATTAGATTTCCAACCATATATTGTCGAGACAAAATAGAGTTCTGAGCAAAAAGTTATGTGCATTTTACTAGACAGTGCGCAATATGCCTACTCGAGTCTTCGTTTTGTTGTTTTATCATCTGTTGATCCCCGAATACGATCCCGACTTAATTCCTTGGGCTTTTACTCAGACTTCAAAGCTACAAATCACTTGAATTCATTCCATAACATCTATATAGCTCGAAATCACTCCTACAAGGCATAAAACACACCGTTAGTTCAAAACACTAGCGATTAAAGGGCAAACTCAACTAAAGTGTAGTAAATTAGAGTGTAATAATCGACTAAAATACGTAATTATAGCCTATCATCATATGACATAAGGAATATCCAATGGAATATTCCTTATGTCCATTACTAAATTTATTCTACTGTTGCTTCCTGATCACGCCCAACTATGCCTTATAAAAAGGACAAAGCGGTCGTTGCAAAATATATTCTGGTTAACAATTCTGGAGTCGAATCCCACAGGAAATTAACCTAGCAATCACAACTATTAGACTCACACGAATTCACGTATTCAATCTTCGAAAATATTTAAATAATAGATTAGATGTTTACTAACTAAATAGTACGTAATGAAAATGCAATAATTAAGAACTAACTACGAACGGGTTATAGACAAGAATTGGAATGATCTAAGGTTCTAATTTCCCTTATTGTCGGAATCCTTTCCGCTACGTTTGCTATAATTTGTCTAAGCCTTCTTTCTCGATCATGAGCACTCTGATTATCGTAACTTTCTCCCGAGTAATTACAATAATATACTAGACATATTCTCTCAAATTACGCTAGCTAGCCTTAGGTGCAACTCACTTAGATCACACCCAAGATTTCGTTATCTCTAATCCCACCTTTAAACCATTCGTATTGATCCCTCATATACATTAGGAGTGACGTTGTTCAACAACTATCAAAATATGCACTCTCTCCCGAGTAATGCATACTAAATAGGAACAGTTAATTGAGGGCCCTTCAATCAACATCAATAAGCATATAGTTGAACAAATAAAGAGAATATTATGGCAAATCTATATTAACGTAATGAGAAAATATCCTTCAACAGGTTCCATGAAACCCTAAATTATGAGTTAGCTACTCATACTCATAGTAACAATATCCAAAGTAATTTGCATAATTAAATTACAGAGTAAAGATAAAGGGATTTAAAAATTGTTGATTCTAACTCCCAAGTAGTTTTCCACGAGCTATTCTTGCCTTCGGTTGCAAAAGTCCTTCAAAGTGGCATTTTGGGTCTATTTATATGTTTTGGACAAGCCCTAAATGTGTAGGTCAAATCCTAGTCAAGCCAGGAAACAATTTAAGCCTTCAAAACTCAGACTGGACCTGGCCCTAGGCCTGGCATCACCAGGCTAACGCCAGCCTTAGCATGGCTTTAGGCTGGCCTCGCCAGGCTGAAGCCTGGTCCAGCCTGACCTTAAGCTGGCGTCGCTAGGCTAACGCTTAGTTGGGCCTGGCCTTTAGCTGGCCTCCCAAAGCTAAAGCCTGGTAGAGCTGGCTTTTGCCTAGCCTGTCCTTTTCACCTTTCTCGAACGCACTTTTGATGTTTAAGTATCCCTTTAGCTCTTCTTTCATCTCCAATTCACCTACACATAAAATAGACTCCATTACGCTCAAACAAAGTGTAATTTATCATTAAATTATGTAAAATACAAGGCACATAGTGAGCTAAAACATGAATTATAGCCACACATCAATACCCCACACTTAAACATTTTCTCGTCCTTGAGCAATCAAACTACACTCATGGACACAACCTATTAAGTAATGCCCTTAACTCATTATACCAAGAATCTTTAAAATAGTTTAAGCACATAGGTGTGACATCCTCGCCTCAATAATCGACTCACAAATACCATGCTTTAATCACAATTTTCTTACTTACTCTAACATGGAGGTCAACAACATTACCTTTCCTTTATGAATCATGTGTCCTCACCCAATCAAAGAGCTTAGTTCCACACACCATGAATTTTAATGACGTAGGAACTCAAGATAGGAAAAATTTACGCGCTCTCAGAAATAACATTCATATGCCCCAAATGACGTTCCATAAGCTTGCCCTTAGTGTAATACTTCACTAATCGAGTACATTTAGTCTAAGATCAAATAGGAATTTCATTGGTTGTAATGTAGGCTGCGGGTCGGGTAGGATACATTTGGATATAAGTGACTATGCCTCCCTTAAGTACTTTAATACAAACACTTCAACCTTCAATCCCATACTTATGTCAAACCAAGATTCCACCTTAACTTCACTATATTTCACCCCTACTTCTTTAAGCACCAATACATCAAAAGCCACCACCATTAGGAATTTTTCTTCTTCATACACTACTCTCTCTCTCTCTCTCTCTATATATCTCTTTCTTTTCTCTTTTTTTTCTTTTTCTATCCAAATGGCTTTTATTGACATATTTTTCCTTCATCCGGTGCACCTTTCTCCTTATTTTATTTGTTCCACTCAAAAGCCATCCCACCACCCCACACTTTAACTTTTCCATAATTCATCACAATTCTAGTACTTATGAGAGGTGACAAGGTTCAAATATATGGTCGATTCAAATAAAGGGGTACGACTTGTAATGTGGTTACCAAAGAAACATGATAATAGACTCAAAGGAGTTAACTACGATACATAATATTTAGGTGGGCACTCTATATATATATATATATGGCTTGACAAAGAACTGCCTATATCACTTCTCAAATTGAACAAGACTGCTATTTCTCTTTGCACACACACGAGGTAAGTTCTAGACATCAAATGAAATGCACAGAATACATACAAACCTCACGCAGACATGGCACATAACTTATTCAGGATTGATTATTATCACAACACTCCATTCAAATCAGTTAAATCAAATTTAAGAATCCACAATTTAAGGTATTTATCCTAGAATAAAAAGTTGAGCCCAAGCGTCACAACCAGAGTACTGATTATTCTCAAGGCACCAGAAAGCTCATAGATATTGTTGCGATTAAATTCATAGCGACGTGGTTCCTACTCCTAAAAGTTAAAACTACCTATACCCGGTTCAACTAAAAACCCTTGAAAAATAACTGCAGCCCAAAAAAAACCAAGGAGGAATTACTACACTTCCTAAAAAAATCTTTTTGCTATTTTCTTTAGACTTACTTTCCTCAAGAAAGCTGTCTAAGAGATCCATCGTCAGGAAGAGTCCAACATATTTATGTTTTTCATAAATTTTTTTTTAATAATTTCTGCCTAAAAATAACTGACAAGAAAAACACAATAATAATAAAAACAAAACAAATTCTAAAAATAAAAACATGCTAACAACTACCAATATTTACAAGTTCCCACCCCACACTTAAATCATGCATTGTCCTCAGTGCATGCACAATTAGACAAAACAAGAAATAAAATGAGTAGGGTGCAAGAAAACTCCCTGATCAAGCAGCATCGTCATCCTCAGACGCTCTCCACTCTTTATTATGTTCGTACTCCTCATCATCACCATCTCCCTCACCATCTGACTGCATTGGTTTAGCCTCAGACGGCTCCGGTGTGTTGACATCCTCATCAACGGGGAGTCTGTATCCCTCTCTTATACCAACCAACTTCTAAGCACAAGCATTCGGAGGGTATCACTGCTCCAATTTAGTCCTCTCCTCAGGTGTAGCTGGGCGAACCCCTATCCGCAGCTGCAAATCCATCATCGCATAAATATGGGCCCTGAAACTATCATCACGTGCATTACACTCAGCACATGTCAATGAAGGCATACCAGTTCCCAAAGCACAAGTCAAGTACAACCAGTTGCGCAAAAGGATCCGCGATTGCGAAATTGAACATCGTGAAATACAAGAGTCCAACCAGAAGCTGATCGAGGAATGGAAAGACATGGCTATCAACGCCAACAAAAGACTAGGATACTTGGAGCGAGACATAGTGGAACTGGAAAGAAAGTTTCTCAAAAGGGTTAAAGATTATCAAGAGGCTAAACGAGCTGAAGGTGGATATCTAGCCAGAGCATACCTGTTGCTGGGACTTCACATGTTGGGGAAGCTGTTCGAAGGAGCCAATGATGCCAAATTTGGGGAAGGTCCTTCTGGGACCAAGTAGATAGGAATTTATCTTCTTTGCTTTAAAATGTAACAAGGCCAGTAGCCATTAGTAACTTTTACTTCCTATTTATTTAATGCCGATTTGGGATTCGTCTTACCTTTATCAACGAAATAAGGCATTTATCATTCCAAGTTCTCCAAATCAACTTGTCGCTAGGCCACCTCGGGCACAACGAGGTTCCCAAATTAGGACACACTTTACATTCCTGCACTACATGTTTAAATATTGCAACACTTTTTATGATCCTCACTAACTTGGTTACCTTTTTGTTTTGTTATTCCCCTCCTCAAATAGTTCGTACACTCTGGCAACATCATCTTATTCCACGAGATTCAGGGGCCCTCCACCCACTCCTCCTCTTAGTCCTGTTAAGAACAAGAACAAAAGCAAAATGGAAGATTTCAACAACATCAAAAAGAGAACACAATAGCAGAGGCCACTGATGGCCACGGTATTCGAGTTCCCAACAAAAATGTGTCACAACTTGAGCAGAAATTGTTGAAGTTTCAGGAAGAGCTCGATCACGTTCGGAATCTGGCCAACCTATCCTTCTCCCTCAGCACCCCAGACACCAATTTCCCCAATGTTCAAAACCCCACACCTCCTCAAAAACAACCAAATCATCCCACTGCTCCAACACAGAACCAATGCAACACTTGCCATACTCCAAACAACTTTCCACTACTCATCCCAGAACCGCAAAACTCAGCAAATGACTATTTCCACCACAATAATCCCATCTACGTGGAGACCATGTCACTCTCCACCCAACCTATATCTTGCACACTTGAGTTTGACGAAAAGGATCTACTCATCAGAAACTTGGCTGAAGAACTTAAGAAAATAGCCAGCCGAATTCGGGGCGTCGAGGGAGTAAAAGGATCGAAGGGTTTAACTATGAAGACCTTTGCACATAACCGGATGTCGAACTACCGAAGAGGTACAAACCTCCTAAGTTTGAGATGTTTGATGATTCAAGTGATCCAAGGGTCCATCTAAGAACATACTGCGACAAGCTTGTCGAGGTAGGAAAGGAGAAAAGGATCCGTATGAAGCTGTTCATGAGGAGTCTGAAAGGGGATGCGCTATCTTGGTACATCAACCAGGAAGTGGTCGAGCTGGGTAGGTTTGACATATAATTTTATGGACAAGTTCAGGTTTAACACTGAGAACGCGGCAGACGTGTTCTATATCCAGAATCTAAAGAAGAAGCCCACAGAGACATTTTACGAGTATGCTACCCGCTAGAGGTCTGAAGCTGCTAAGGTCAGACCCGCGTTAGAAGAAGAACAAATGAACAAGTTCTTTGTCCAGGCTCAAGACCCGCAATACTATGAACGGTTGATGGTGATTAAGAATCATAAGTTTTCTGACATTATCAAATTGGGGGAATGAATTGAAGAAGGTATTAAGAGCGGTATGGTTACAAACTTCGAGGCCTTGCAAGCTATAAATAAGGCCTTGTAGTCTGGTACTGTGTCTAAGAAGAGGGACGCAGGGGCTATGATGGTCGCACAAAGGACTAAGTCTCCCTCAAATATGAAACTTACCCAATACCTCCACTCATATATCAGCCAGCCCTAAATTACCAAGCACCCTCTTATCAAGCTCCACCACTAACTTATCAGTCATCTCCACCCCTACATACCAACCTACCTCACCTAGATACTCCCAACCCGATCATGTCTACCAAACTTACAATGCCCAACTATCTCATTACTAATCACCCCCTACACGCCAAAATTTCCCTAGGTCCCGACCTAATTTCAATCGAAGGCCTCCAAAACAATACACATCCATCGCTGAACCCATTGACCAGCTATATGAGAGACTCAAAGTCGCCGGTTATGTCACCCCCATCCTTGCTACAACCCCTGAGAATCCTTATTAGTGGGTTAACCCAAAAAAGTCTTGAGCATACCACTCCGGCATTAAGGGACACACCATCGATGAATTCCACTCTTTAAAAGACAAGATAAAGTCTCTGATTGATAACAAAGTCATTATAGCAAAGGAAGCCGCTTCGAACGTCCGCAGCAACCCTCTACCAGACCATAAGAGCAGGAGTATTCACATGATTAAAGTGGAGGATGATTGGGATCCCGAAGGATCCATCGGTTTGATAGCAGAAGGCGATGACCCAAAGAAACCAGCAGTTACTCTCAATCCGATTATAGTCCAGATCCAACCGTCTGAGGACACTGAGGTAGATGTTTCTCTGCCTCTTGAGTTTGAAGCAGCACCATCAGCAAAGGCACCAACACCATTTGAGGTTGCAGTTTTGCCACCCAAAGAACATGTTCCATTCAAAGTAAATGTGAGCACGTGATTTTTGCCCTATATGAATTACTCCCACAATTTCAAACAAAATAATTTCTTTTTATTATTTGCAATTTTGTGGATTTTCGTGACATTTTTTGTTAATTGTTCGCATTTTTTGTCTATGCATTTTAATTATTGAAAAATTCAAAAATATATATTGCATCTGCATTTAGGACTTAATTTTACATATTTTTAGATTAATTAGTAATTAGGGTTTTATAAAATAGAAAAAAATCTCAAAAAATAATTTATTTGCGCATTGCTTAATTCTTAGTTTTGAATTTCATTAGTTTTCCTTAATTTGGTAGTTAATTAATTGTGTTTAATATAATTGGATAGGTTAATTTAGTTTTTAAGAATTAATTTAGGTTTTTAGTTTAATTTGAAAAGAAAAGAAAGCAAAAAGGAGTTAAATTAGATTTTGGGCCTTCTTTCATTACAAGACCCATGGCTCAAACCATGTCACGCCCGTCTGCCCCATTTCTCTGACCCGGTCCGGACCCCCCTCGCCAAAAACGATGCAGCTTCACCCAACAAAATACCAGCCGTTGATCTTGTGTGATCCAACGGTTGGGAACTAAATCCCTGTCTCCCATTAATATGTCCGAAGCACTCACAGACTCTTCGTCTCTTCCAAACACCCCAGTACTTCATCCCCTTCACCCTAAAACCCTAGATTCACCATTGTGACATACCACAAAGCTCCAACTTTACCCAAACCAACACCAAATAACCATCACACCCTCCTCTTTTCAAATCCCAGGCCAGTTCCTTCCGAATGAGTTCGGAACTCTTCGAATTTCAAAAGCAAGGGTTCAAGTTTTGGAAGCCAAATTAGAGTTATGCATGCAAAATTACTCCTCCACATCTTCTTTAGCCTGTGTCATCTCAGAGTAGTGTTACTCGTGTATTCTTACCAAAGAATGGGCGAGTTACACCATTTTGGGGGTGAAATCAGAGTTGTCCGATGATTTTGAGTCTAAATCGGTAAGTCTCTGCTTTCCTTCTCGTTTGTTTTCTATTCCTCCGCCCCATTTTTCCTTTTCTTCTTTCTTTGGACTGTCCGTGTGTGCTTGCATATTTGTCCCCACTTCTTCACTTCCTCTTTCTTAGATTTTAGCCCATGTCTTATGTTATCGTCTTGGTTTTATGTAATCCTTCCTGATAAATAGTTTAGTTGACTGGTTAATTAGCGTTGGTTTAAGTTTCATTTGTTTTAATTTTTGGGGCCGTGTTGAGTTTTTTTCACATGTTTGGAAATCCAATCTGTTTCTGAGCTCTCATGATTGGCAGGCTTGGACTTGGGCCAAAGGAAAAGGGTTCAGCCCAAGTCTTGCCATAATCAATCTAAGTTAAGACTTTGGGGTCCAATTGAACCCACGCTGGGCTGATAGGATATGGTAATTAGCAGGGCTGTTCAGGGGTAATTTGGGGAAAACTAATGAAGGAATCTTTTAGCAACAGAAATAAGAAGCTTCTAGTAGGGGTTTTAGCAAAATTTCAAATTTTTGGGTAGTTTAACTTGGGTAGCAAGTCAATAATTAGAGGGTATCTAAGCAAAAGGGAAATTTCACAAAGGGGAAAAATAAAATCTGAGGGTTGCCCTTTGACTTGGCCTATAAAATCATATCATTCTCGCCTTTGAAGGCAAGAATTGAAGAGCTGAAAATTCAAAAAACATCAGAGGCAGATTACACATTCTGAAAAATCTGAGAGAAATGGAGAGAGCTGAAAATCTAGGAAAAATACTAAAAACTGCAAAACTTTACTGTTTTATAGAGAATTAAGTGAGAAAACTCCAGAAAAATATGAAAACGACTGCAGTTTACTGTTCCATTGATTTGTCCTTCTGAGATTTTTCTTTTCAAAAGTTTTTTAACCTGCTGAGGCCATCTGTGGTGCATTTGAATGTTTGAGGTGGTTTGAACTTGGTTTAATTTGGGTTTGAAGTTTGATAATCAAGTAATGTTTTGCTGGTCTCTGGTTTAATCTTACTACTAGGTTGTATGAGTCAGAGGCTAATTTCCTGCTACTACTGTTGCTGAGATTACTGACTCTCACTTTTTCCTTGCTTCTTTTGTTGCATTTCCAGGTATGTGACCTTGTAACTCCTTTTTTTGGAAGTGAATTTGAGGAATAAAATGGAAGTGAAGAATTGAAGTCTGGAAACTGTCCCAGCTCGTTTTTTTCTCTGATTGGTTTTTGTATAACTTAGTATGATTGCTTTGTCCAAGTTAGTTGTAGTTAAGCTATGGTGTTAGATGGTTTAATTGATTCATATATGCTTAGATCTGTTTCAGTCAAGTTTGATGCATCTATAAACGAATTCAGTAGGATGAATTAGTTCTAAATTGTGGCTTGTTTATTTACTGCCTATAACCTATTATCTACAAGGATCGAGTGGCTATTTTCTTAAGGAGCATATGTGATTTTCCTTTGCTTTGACGTCAATAGTTATTAAAGTCAGAAGTTGAAAAGTAAAATTTTTGGATGCAATATTTCAAAGTTTGAATCCCATCTGTGTGCTAATGGACTTTGATGCAATATTTCAAAGTTTCAATCTTGTGCTGATTGTTGATGGCTTTCGAACTACCAGCGCTGATTCCAACCCAATACATACGATCTTGAGACCTAATAGACTGTGTTGGAGCTGCTCAGTTCTCACTTGGGCTTCTCCTTGGGCCTAACATTGAACTGCATACATCCGTGGGTCTTTCCAGGCCTCACGTTGGGTCATAATCTTAACTCCAAACCGTTAACCCCTTTCTTTTATTTAAAGTGAGTTGTATTAGGTATAACAATAGTCATGGCCCTCCCACTAACAATTTAGATATAAAAATTGATTAATATTTGTAGCAAGCCTTTAGGGCCGTTCAAAACACGATTGTGGTTGCGTATATGTTCGCGTAACATGATCACAATTCTAAAATCAATTTGGAGTATACGTTCGCGCAACTTCGATCAAACTTTTCTTAATAATAAAATGGGTTATGGGCTATTAATTAATTTTAGTTTACATTGCTTGAGGGGTACTATTCACCATTAAATCACATATGTCCCTTGTATTAATTTCTTATGGATTAGATACAAATGACTAATATTTTGTAGAATATCCTTTAGGGCCATCTTAAAATACTATCGTGATTATATATACGTTTGCGTAACATAATTACGGTTCTAAAAACAAAACCAAAGTATGCGCTCGCGCAACTTTGGCCCAAATTTTCTTAAAATAATAAAGCTTTATTAATTGTGGACACGTTCGCGTGGCATGATTTGTGATGCGCCGAAAAAGCGGGTATACGTACGCGTAACTCGTTTCCAGATAATTTTCTTAATTAAAAGCGATAAAAGAACTAAATGTACATAGGTTCCAAAATCAGTAATTAAACAATTTTATAAGCCAAGTATGATCAAAGCGACCGTGATAGAACCATGGAACTCGGGAGTGCCTAACACCTTCTCCCGGTTTAACAGAATTTCTTACCTGGATTTTTGTGTTCGCAGACATAAACAGAGTCAAACCATTTCCTCGATTTGGGATTTTAACCGGTGACTTGGGACACCATAAAATTCCCAAGTGGCAACTCTAAATTTTTGATAATATAATCCCGTTTCGATTGTCCTTTAATTGGAAAAACTCCCTTTATTATACCCTTTTGGGGGTGTAGTGAAAAAAGAGGTGTGACAGTAATGATAGTTGTACCGATCCTAGTGGCGATGTCCACTATGCCATCATTCTACACAAACACCATACCCTGGGATTATACAGCCGAGGTAAGAAGAAAGGGTAAGGTTAGAATTGAAGAGACTATCGTAGCCCAGGGTGTTATGAGAACTGGTAGAGTCTATACCCCTGGACATCTAGCCAAATCAAGCAAGCAAGACACCAATCGGCCTCCCCTCATTAAGACTGGTCCGGATGACCTTTGGAGGAAAATACAGGCCAAGGAGTATTCAGTCATCAACTAGTTAAACAAGATGGCAACACAAATATCCATCCTCTCGCTGCTGCAGAATTTTAAAACATACAAGAATGCTCTGTTGAAGGTGCTGAGTGAAGCCTACGTACCAAGTAACATCACCGATGGGGAAATGGCCAATTTGGTGGGGCAAGTGCTAGAAAGCCATAAAATTACCTTCTATGAGGAAGAGCTGCCGCTTGAAGGGCTGGGTCACAACAAAGCACTGCACATCACTGTACAATGCGAAGACTATTTCATCACCAGGATCCTGCTCGATGGGGGTTCTAGCCTTAACATATATCCTTTGGTAACACTCAAGAAGTTGGGCAAAGGGCTGAACGAGATAAAAGAAGGAGCAATCAATGTAAAAGCTTTTGATGGTTCTCAGAGGTCCACTATCAGTGAGATTAGTCTATGTCTGCAGATGGGACCAACCTGGTTTGAGGTCAATTTTTAAGTAATAGATGTGCTAGCGTCCTACAACTTGCTGCTAGGACGACATTGGATTCATACTGCTGGGGCCATAACATCAACGCTGCATCAGGCCATAAAGTTGGAATGGAATCACCAGGAAGTGATCATTCATGGTGATGACAGCAATCCTATGTACAGTCGCTAGACCATTCTGGCAATCAGAGGAATAAGAAAGCTAGGTGGGAAAACTTACCACCACATCGAGCGGGTCAATGCTGTCGACAAAGACAAATAGTGGAATAACAAGATTGAGAGTATATTTAATTGGAGTGGGTACGAACTTGGCAAAGGACTCGGCAAGAACCTCCAAGGGATCTATAAACCTATATAACTCAAAAAACATGGCACTACTTTAGGTTTGGGATATGAATACACATGGGAGGAGTTAAATAGTTGGTCGCCACCATGTCGCAGTCCTTACTACCCGTTAGAGCAACCAATACTGCACCTGGAGCAGACTTTCCAATAGGCCTACGTCATCTATGGGACAGATGAAGAATGCGGCAGTGAAAAACTTATTTTTAGAGAACAATGATATGGATTGCTGTGTTATTCTCGAGGAGGAGGGGGAGGAAGGTCCTTCCATACAAGCCGTGAGCAGAGGGGCATACCTAAACAATTGGACCATCAGGACCACCAAAGCCTGACGAGCCGTGGGGTAGCAAGAATAAAACAAGCATTATTCACTATTTTATTTTCTTTTCGCATTTTTCAATTTTTGCAATAAGATCTTCAATGTTTGAAACAATTATTCAAATTATCAAAGCATGTTTGATTTTTCCAATTAATTAATATTTATTTCTATCATTTTCCTCCTTACTTTACCAATACAACATTACTATTACTTATCTTGATGAATCAATGACTGTGACATTCAATGAGACAACACAATGAACAAACATTAATTCGGAAAAAGATGACATACCTGAGGAGATCGTCAAAGAAGTTGAGAACTTTGAGAACAGACCAAAATCCTACCTGGACGAAACCAAAATTGTTAACATGGGAGATGTAGAAAATTTCAAGGAAACATGAATCAACATTCATCTGTTGTCATCAGAGAAGAAAGAATACACATAGTTCCTAAAGGGGTACGAGGACATATTCTCCTGGTCGTATGATGACATGACTGGTCTGAGTACGTCCATTGTGGCTCACAAACTGCCAACTGATCTAATGTGTCCATCAGTAAAGCAAAATCTCAGAAAGTTCAAACCTGATATGAGTCTGAAAATCAAGGAAGAAGTCACCAAATAGATCAAAGCTAAGGTTCTCAGGGTGTTTGAGTACCCGACATGGTTAGCCATCATTGTGACAGTACCAAAGAAGGATGGGAAGGTCAGAGTCTATGTCGACTACCGGGATCTCAACCGGGCCAGTCCGAAAGACGACTTCCCTTTGCTGAATATACAGATCCTGATTGACAATTGCGCCAAACATGAGCTACAGTCCTTCATATATTGCTTCGCTGGTTATCATCAGATCTCGATGGATGAGGAAGACGCTGAGAAGATGGATTTCATTATGCCATGGGGAGTGTATTGTTATAAGATGATGCCATTCGACCTAAAAAATGCAGGGGCCACCTACATAAGGGCCATGACAACCATCTTTCATGATATGATACACAAGGAGATAGAGATGTACGTGGATGACGTTATCATCAAATCCGAGAAGGACACTATACACATAGAAGATCTGAGGAAGTTTTTCAATAGACCATAGAGGTACAATCTAAAACTAGACCCCGTAAAGTGTGCATTTGGGGTTCCTATTTGGAAGTTGCTTGGGTTTATTGTGAGCCACCGAGGAATAGAACTGGATCCATCGAAGGTCAAAGCCATTCAAGAATTACCACCGCCATAGAACAAGAAAGATGTGATGAGTTTCCTGGGAAGGCTGAACTACATTAGCCAATTCATAGCACAATCTACAGTTATCTGTGAGCCAATCTTTAAAATGTTAAAGAAGGATGCCGCTACCAAATATACTGATGACTGCCAAAAGGCCTTCGATAGAATCAAGGAGTACCTGTCAACACTATTAGTGTTGGTACTGCCCGAGCCAGGTAGACCCTTATTGCTCTACCTTGCAGTGTTAGACGGAGCTTTCGGCTGCATTTTGGGGAGACATGATGAAACGGGAAGAAAGGAACAAGCCATTTATTATCTCAGCTTCACCCCGTAAGATGCCCGATATTCTCTTTTTGGAATGCACCTGTTGTGCTTTGACTAGGGTAGCTCAGAAGCTGAGACATTACTTCTGTGGCTATACTACGTACCTCATATCAAGGATGGAACTGTTGAAGTACATCTTTCAGAAGCCCATGCCCACTGGCAAGCTAGCCAAATGGCAAATCCTATTGAGTGAGTTCTACATTGTTTACGTAACTCAAAAAGCGGTCAAGGGACAGGCACTGGCAGACCACCTTGCTGAAAACCCCGTGGATGGAGAATACGAACCCTTGAAAACATATTTTCCTGATGAAGAGGTATCATTCATAGGAGAAGACATTGTAGAATCCTATGACGGTTGGAGAATGTTCTTCGATGGAGCAGCAAACTTCAAAGGATTTGGCATAGGAGCAGTCTTGGTATCAGAAACCGGTCAGCATTATCCAGTGTCTGCCAAAATCACGTTCCCTACACCAAAAATATGGCCGAGTATGAAGCCTGCATTTTAGTGCTTAAAATGGTCATTGGCATGAACGTGCAAGAGCTGCTAGTGATTGGAGATTCAGATTTACTTATACATCAGGTGCGAGAAGAATGGGCAACCAAGAACTCCAAGATACTTTTGTATATGCATCAAGCACAGGAATTGAGAAAGAGGTTCACAAAGACAGAATTCCAACATGTTCCCAGAATCCAGAATGAGTTCACCGATGCATTGGCTATTCTATCATCTATGATACAACACCCGGATAAGAATTTCATTGATCCTATTTTGGTGAAAATTCATCCAGGCCAAAGCCCGGGTTCTAGTAGCATGGTTCACCGAGTTTTGACTGTATAGGAGAACTCGGGTTCTAGTAGCATGGTTCACCGGGTTTTGACAGGATGAGCCGTCATACTTGCATAAATAGATGGAGAAGTCTGGACAAAGCCGATTAACTCAGATGTAGTCAAGAATTACTATGTGTAATCCTTATGTGTTCCTCATATGATGTAAATTAAACTATGCCTGACCTGATTCCTATTTAAGAGGGGATACGTAGGCAGCCCTATGGGTTCGATCACAATTCAATTACAATTTCATTTCCCCTCGCAATTGGAAACTGGGGTAGAATTTTAAGGAGGACACTCAAAATTCTGAAGTAATTTTAGCCGATCACCGCACGAGCAACAGTCAGAAACTCCAACCCATCAAACCAGGGCAGAATTTGGAGGAGAACCCATAAAATTCCGTCGCAAGAGAGGTTGCAATGTCCCAAACCACGTCACAGTTGACAGTTCATCTAAAAGTTATTTTTAATTATACACTTATTTTACAAAATCATACATATTTATTATTGAAACTTCTTTGTTTAGCAGCGCTACCCCAATAATACAGATGATATCACCAGATCAAAGTCGAACGAGTCAAGCAAAGCCAGTAGGGATACGAACTAACCGTCCTCTTTACGAAACTCACGATTTTTCTTTGGATGCAGGCACCAGGATTATGAAATTCATTGAATGTACTGTATGTCCATAGAACAAACATTGTTCGAGAATACGATTCTCCGAACCATTGAACTTACCAACATTTGCTATCAGTACATACCCATAATGTTCTGTATGTCACAATGCTCCCAGTAATCACCACGCCGCAATCTGCTATCAGCTACGAAACTCTACTGTCATTTGCTATTTTATTTCTTGCACAAGGCTACCGTTCTACCTTCCAATCTGCATAAGGCTACTATTTTGACTTCCGAGGTTAAGCTCTACCTCTATCTGCATTTGCATTGCATAAGGCTACCATCCTGCCTTCCAACTTGCATAAGGCTACCATTCTACCTTCTGAGGTTAAGCTCTACCTCTAACTGCATCTGCATTACATAAAGGCTACCATTCTGCCTTCCAACTTGCATAAGGCTACTATTCCACCTTCCGAGGTTAAACTCTACCTCTATCTGCATCTGCATTGCATAAGGCTATTATTCCACCTTCCGAGACTAAATGCTATCTCCATCCACATTGCACGGCTGAAAGATCGCCACATTGCACGGCTAAAAGATCGCCACATTGCACGGCCGAAAGATTGCCACACTGCACGACTGAAAGATCTACATGGCACGGTTGAAAGATTGCCACATTGCATGGTTGAAAGATTGCCACATTGCACGGCTGATAGATCGCCACATGGCACAGTTAAAAGATTTCCACATTGCATAGATAAAAGATCACCACATTCCATGATTGAAAGATTGCCACATTGCAGGGGTGAAAGATCACCACATGGCACGGCTGAAAGATCGCCACATTGCATGGCTGAAAGCTTGCCACTTTGCACGCTAAAAGATCACCACATGCTACTACATCCTTCATGGGCTGAAATATCGCCAACTCATCCAAAGGCGTCATCGTTCGGAGGCACCATCTTCATTGCCCGAGAACACCATGTCATGGACTGAGTATTTCTTTCAATATTTTGCATATCATTATTCAAAGGCGTCATGGTTCGGAGGCACCATCCTCATGGCCCGAGAACATCATTTCATGGCCTGCAAATCCTTTATTATATGCTTCATGGCATGGACATCATGGTCTAAAGACGTCATCCTAACCATTTAAAGACAACATTCATGGTCCAACGGGAATTTGCATTATGTCAAAATTTACGCACAATATATGCTTGTATTGATTATTTGAAGGTAAACTGGCAAGCAACGGCCGTCCCGGTAAGAGCAGTTCCGCTCCAGTGCCCGCAGCCACATAAAACCTAACCATTCTCGTAGGCCGTCCACTCACCCATCCCGAGATATTGCGTCAGTTCTTGGAAAGTACCCGTCGGCATTCTCCGCCGACGAATCCTGAACTACATATGGCCTAATTCCTGTAAAACCAGGGATATGTAGGAAGCTTAGAAGCCAGGGTACAGTTAAACCTCTTCAAGCCGTTTTTCTTGGTCAAAATTGGCCATCGTATCTTTACCCGAAAACTCTTTCATCCTTCCCGGGAAAAGAGGGGCAGCTGTTGATACCCAATTTTTCCCTATATATTTTTCAATATGCAAAATAACTTCAAAATAGCATATATATATATATGCATATATAAGTATTTCCAAATGTTTTATTATTTTTCCATAATTTTTGAAGGTTTTTAAATAAATTTATTTCCCTTTTTTGTCCATAAAATCCCAATAATTATGTCCAAAATTATTAATTTTGATGATTTATTTATTGGATCTTCATATTTATGCTAAAATACAGCTAAAGTAATTTTATTTGCATATGTTTACCAATTTATTTAGTATTTTAAAGCTAAATTTCGTATAATTGTATTATTAGCCTCTTTTAAGATTTAATTACGTTTATATTCATAAAATCAAGTCCTATATTTTTAAATTGTTAATTATATATTATAAATCATTTTAGCGCTTTCAATTTATTTTTCAAAAATTAACTTACTATTTTTTATAATTTAAAAAGGGAAAAATTAGCTGTTTAAATAATAGCCCAATTGCATTTAAATTGTAGCCTAAATCTGATCCCAAATTAAACCTAATTTTCCCGGCATAATTTCATTTAAACCCGACCCATAACCCAAACAATCTTACCCAACCCGGATCCCCTACCTAACAATTTTCATCCCGGCCGTTGATCATTTAGATCAACGGCCACCGTTCCTCCTTTCCATTTTTAACCCTAGACGACCCCTTACTCTACTTCGTTTTTTCACCAACCGCCGCCTCTGAATCCCTTCCCTCTCAACTCTCTCTGCAATCTCTCATGAACCCTACCCGCCGCCATTTAATCACCCTAATCCGCCTTAACCCCTGCCTAATCCATGGCCTCTCATGGCCATTGGAGACGTGTATCAACCTCCTATGGCTCCTGGGTGTTTGTTTCTTTGGTTTCATGTCAAGTCCCCGAAGGGATCTGGTCCAGTCCTTGCTCGACTATTGTTCATGGCCTTTCTCCGGCCATCCACGACCTTTCTCCTGCTATTCATGGCCTTTCAAGGCAGATCCTTGTCTTTCCTGGTTAGATCGCTAACTTTAAAGGTCTTTCTCATCTTTTCTGGGTTTTTCGAAACCCTAATCTTTAATATCTTTTAATTTTCTTCAGATCTATCTAAGATCTATGCTTACTATGAATTTCTCAAGTATTTTCCATAAGGTTCTTCGATTTTCTTTCAAAACGAATCTTCATTTCTCATGATTAGGATTTTGCTTTAAGTTTTTTAAAAGATCTCTTTTCTGATTTTAATGTCGTTTATGGATTTTCTATGTTTAAAACATTTTGCTCGTGTTGTTCATCTATCCATTTCAGCATGTTAAAAGCCCTAGTTACCTTTTGATCCCATCCGAGTTCTGAAACTGTTTGTTTAAATATATGCTTGTTTGATTAAGTTCTTTGTTCTGACTCTCTTCTCCTTGTTTGACCTATCTAATTTGAGCTCTTAAACTCGACTACTGTTGAATCCCTAATTTCTTAGAAGCTTTGTCTCATTTGTTACCGCGAGACCTTTCTTGTTTTTGACTCTCTTTACCTATTACTATGTTCTTCTTCACTGTCGATTATATGTGACTACTTGACCTACTTGACTACTATTCTTCAAATATTTTACTGTGCTTCAAATATTTTTAGAACTATAAATACCCTACCCTATCTTCTTTTAAACAGATGAACAACTTGAGTTCAGAACACACACTTACACTCAAAACTCTCTCTTTCTTTACTGCTACTTGTGCTATTGCTTTGTCTAGCCGGCTGAAAGCCAAGGCTAGACTGTGGAATCTTGCTTACTTTACCTTTCTGCACTTTGCTTCTCTACTGGTATGTCCTAGTTAATTTTTTTGTCTCAACAACAATATGTTTCTTTAAGTTGCTTCAATTTCTCATTCATGTTTACTTCTGCTCATGTTTCTGCAGTCCAGTCATGTTACTAGCATGCTGAAATATGTTCCCTTTCCCTTTTAAATTAATGCTCCTCCATGTGTGCAATCTGTCAGTCATTTGCTATGCACTTGCTACTTTATGAATCCCAAACCCCCATATCGCCTATATGTGTTTGTGTTCCTTTGGATGGTTTGTGTCTATGCGAGCACCAGCCATTGCTGTGCATGAACAAATAAGACCCCTGCTAGGGTTATACAATGAATCCTATAATCCCTTGCCCCTTTGAATGATTACTGATTCCGTTTCACTACTCCGACTGTTTTCAAAATCACTTTTACCACTTATTATTTCCAACCCAGTTTTAATCAATCTCTGTTCTGCACTTCTACTATACTCTTAGAACCTAAGTTCTGCCCCCCTTGTACGAGCCTTGCCTTGGGACCCAGGAGTTCACTCTAATCTTGGACACATAAGGGCTGGCTCTTCCACACTACACTTCTTCTATTTGGTTATGTAAACTCGGGTGTGAGCACTGCCCGGGATCCCCTGAGATCCTTAGGGAACTTTGACACACTCAGGTATGAGAAAGGCTTTGAACACCATTGGCACCTGAAGTGATTAATTATATAACTCAAATAGGAAGTCAAGATCAGGCTTCTTTTGGTTGTAATTTCTTATTTGTGCACTTCTTATGTAATTTAAATATTTGGTCTGTAATAATTTGTAACAAATATTTGGGTTGGCTAGTGAAAAGGGATGTGGTAATCATACATGTTTTAAGTTATTAGAAGGGTAGATAACACGCCTATAGGATCTGTTTAATAAATTCTACGTACTTCACTTTCACAACTAGAAATCATGTCTATAGGACATAATGGCCTTGATAATAGATGACATGTCTATAGGGTCATAAAATCAGCTTCACAATTCGATATCATGCCTATAGGATGTAAAGTAATTCAATTTTCGTTTCAGCATGTATCCAAACTCATTTCCCTTAGAAATCATGTCTATATGTCCAAAATCACCCTCACACACTTAGATACCATGCCTATAGGATTTAAATAACTATAATAGAAATCATGCCCATATAGATTTAAAATCATTTTCAGCTGGAGAAGTCGTCTAGTTCATGTCGACATTCTGAATTGGAATAGTTAATTAACCTGCCGCTTCTTTAATGATTTTTCTCAAACACTGCTTCGACTTAATAACGTTAGAAAGCATGTCTATAGGATTGAAATTGCCTGTTTAAAATTAATCACTACTTCACTGTGTCATTATAGATATCATGCTCATAGGATATGATTATTACGCCTAGGCAAGCCTCAGGTAATTACTTGAATAAAACTGGAATTGCCTTCGTTAATTATCAATTGTTACCACCAATAGGAATGCCTGATTCGGACCTCTTAAATGAGCTATATAATGAATCAGGTTATGACTCAAATCCCCTGCATTAGGACTTTTAAAATTCAAACTTTAACTGTGTTTGAGTCATGCTATTTATGTGTATTATTTGTGGAGGTTTATATGAGCCTTCTAACTGCCTACATGATTTCCCTTTAAATGCAGTCCTACATTTTTTTTGTATGTCTCCTTAGCCTTTTTTCCTTTAAACTTAAGAGTCAGTTTAAAATCCTCCCTCTTATAGGAATAGTAGTCCTAAAATGTCTTCGAGACTGATAGGAATGAGACGGGCAATAGCACCTAATTGAGATCGAGATCGATCCGCGCTTTAATACCTTTACGGGGTGGGAAGTGTAGATATGGATATGATGACTGATGCACTAATACCACATGTAGCCCCTCTTTGAGGAGTGATTATTAGGCATTGCATTGATGTGATCCATATTACAGACAAACCTAGGACCCTTTTACATTCATCAGCATGCTTAGTTATAACTCTTTTCAAAACTTTTGCTTTATTTAATCATTTTTCAAATACTTGTGTATTTAAAATCCCCTCTTATTGGAGCCTTGTTTGTTTAGTTGTTAATTGCACAAATTCACAAAAATTATCTGGCCGGGAACTACACTAGTGGATCCTGAGGGGTGCATAACACCTTCCCTTTGAGATAATTTCAAGCACTTATCCTATCTTTGGTTATCAAAAAATGTAGTTGTAGTTGAACTATATAGGTCCCCTAATGCACCTTAAAATCGTTAGGTGGCGACTCTTCAAAATTGCAAAACCCCTTTCCCAAAAGGAAAGAGTTGGCCCAACCAAATGTCATAAACTCGATTTCGCGAGAAAAATGAGGTGCGACATATGTTCCAATCACTCGAGACGTAGGTTCCTTTATTTCATTTAATCAGGCTTGACCGAGGGTGTGGCTCGATTACCCTTTGGCTCCTTTGCGTGCGGAGGTACGAGCGCCGTGCCACATCATGCACCGTGAACATTTCCCTTGCCGCATGTTATTCCCCGTAGACGGTTTTAATCCTGTCCTTTGTTGGGAATTTCTTCATTTGATGAAGAGTGGATGGTACCGCTCTCATACAGTGTATCCGCGGCCGTCCGAATAAGGCGTTATATCTCATGTCTCCTTCGATGATATGGAATTTGACGTTTTGGGTCGTGCCGAGCACGATGATCGGGAGGACGATTTCTCCTTTCATCATTTCACTTTCCATGTTGAATCCATTGAGGACTCGAGTGGCAGGCACATTTTGGTCGAGCAGTCTAAGCTGCTCTATCACCCTCGACTTGATAATGTTAGCCGAGCTACTTGGATCCACGAGTACACATTTTATTTGAAAAGTATTTACAAGGAAAGAGATTACCAATGAGTCATTGTGAGGTTGAGACAAGGTCTCAGTGTCCTCTTTGTTAAATGTGAGGGCGCCCTCGGGAATACATCCTCGGGTCCGCTTTTCCCTGGTGTTGGATATTTTTGTCCTTCTCCTTACGGGTTTTTATGGGGCATTGACTCCTCCTATGATCATATGGATGACATGTTGTGGCTCATTTGCCTCATTCTTCTTGGTCGCCTATCTTTCCCGGAACTGATTTTTGGCTCGATCATTAAGGAATTCCCGAAGATGCCTTTTATTAAGTAGTCGAGCTACCTCTTCCCGTAGTTGGTGGCAATTCTCTTTCCTATGGCCGTGCGTGTTATGAAACTCGCACACTAAGTTGTGATTCCTTTGTGAAGGATTTGATTGTATAGGCCCGTGCCACTTGGCATCTCTGATTTTAGTGACGGAGAACACGATGTCAGATACATCAATTTTGAAGTTGTATTCCACTAAGTGAGGTGCACCCATTGGTCATGCGTTCCTATCAAATTTGGCTCTGTTGATGAGTCATCGAGGATCCTGTCCTCGACCTATTATTTGATCATTGCGAGGTGGGTTGCACCTCGGGGCGTTCCTCCTATCTTCGGGGTACGACTGATACCTTTCTTTGTTCGGTTTTGGTTCCTTTGAAAGGAGCCTGCTTGGGTATACTAAGCCTGAGGGCCCCCCCAACTGGTCATCCTCGACCCTAATTTTTTACTGGTACCAGTTGTGCACATCCGACCAGGTCACAGCTAGATACTCGATCAAATTCTGCTTTAGCTATTTTGAAGCTACCGAGCTTCGTTCATTAAGACCTTAAGTGAAAGCCTGCATTGCCTAGTCATCAAAGACTAGCGGGAGCTCCATCCGTTCTATTTGAAAGCGAGATACAAATTCCCGCAGTATCTCATTCTCCCTTTACTTAATTTTGAAAACATCGGACTTCCTCGTTGCTACTTTGATGGCACCAGCATGTTCCCTTACAAAGGATTCTACTAGCATGGTGAATGAATCTATAGAGTTAGGAGCCAAGTCGTGATACCACATCATGGCCCCTTTTGAGAGTGTTTCCCCGAACGTTTTCAGCAATACAGACTCGATCTCGTCGTTCTTTATATCGTTGCCCTTTACCACGCAAGTGTAGACAGTAATGTGCTCATAAAGATCTGAGGTACCATTGTACTCTACGAGATCCGACACTCTGAACTTCTTTGGAATAGGTTTCAGGGCCGCTTCTTCGTGGAACAGCCTTTGTATGAACTTTTTCGAATCTATACCTTTTAGGACTGGGGGTGCGCCTGGGATTTGGTCGACCCTGAAGTTATAGGTTTCGACCTTCTTGTCATTGGCTGCTATCATTTTTTCACTTGACTCGATCTTTTTGGTGAGGTCCTCGAGCATTTTGACTATGGCAGGATCGGCTACCGATCCGTTGTTGCTCGATCTCTCCGGTATCTGTTCGGTCGAGAGAGTAGCTTCCCGTGTTACTGTGCTGGGAGTCTTTGGGTGGCTTTGTAGCTGAGCGATAGCCAGCGATTATGCCTGCAACATTTCAAAAATAACATGTAGGATAACTTCTCGTTCTTCCCGAGCTGGGGTTTTTTGGGCTTCCTGTTGGTCGCCATGTTGTATGCTTCTGTCGGTGTGTGAGGTTTCATTGAGCTGCTGTGCATCTTGCGAACCCGCATCCGCGGGAATCCGTCCAGGTGCGTTATCGGGGTTCTATGGTGGCGCGCCAACAATTGGAACATCCACGCCATTTTCTTCGTAGTTTTCAATATTGTCGTTCTCAACTCTGTTCACCGAGCCAGACATTTTGACCTAAAATCGAAGATCTTGGACAAGAAAAAGTGTGAAGATAACTTGTGTTGTGTAACGAAACCAACAAAAAAATAATCACTAGTATGTTTAGCCCCACGGTGGGCGCCAAACTGTTTACCGCGAAAATGGTAATGATAATTAAATTTATTAATGGAACTCTAAAAATATGTGCTCTATTTTTATGCTAGTTGCTAAGCAGTTGATGCTAGATGGGTGAAGTTAAAAGAGGAAATGCGAGCTAAAATGGAACTATTATCAAACTGGGGGGTTTAGCAATTCGGGCCTCGGACTGGCCGATGAGGGGCTTCGAGGTCGATGCCTGGGCTCGGGCTCAAGCTATCAGGGACAACCGTGAAAAATAGAATATAATTAATTGAGGCTCTTTATGGCCAATTATAAGCGATAAATGAAGAATAGGTATAAACGTAATAAATGAGAGTAGCAATCTCGAGTGAGTAAGTTAGAGAGAAAAGATATAGATTTATTATTAATCTTATATAGAATTATTGGAACCACCCCTTACATAGTGCCAAGGATCCCCCTTATATAGGTGGGGAAATCCTATCGTGGTACAAGATACAGTAATGACAAAGAAAGTGGGATGGGACAATTGTCTAGCTTCATAATGCAGGCGCAGACCAACCGTAGACTAGTCTGATAGACGCAACCGGCCCCGGCTGCCATCTTCGGCTACTCCCCATGCATTCTGGGGTCTCAGCCAACATTATCCCAAGGCCGGGTGCCGATAGATGTCGAATGGGGGAAGTCGGTACGTGGTCTCGAGCCTCCGAGGTGACCTCCCAAAAATGCCTTATTAGCGAGAAATTGGTTCCTCCGATTTTACCATATACATTGAAAGACGTAAATTTTTTTTTCTGATAAAGGGTATTTAATATATGTTATATAACTCTAAAATAAAATATTTTACTTATATACACAACGTAATTTTCTGAATAAGGATGCTCAAGAATGAGAAAGTAGCTTCCCGCTGAGGTTGCATATGACATTTTAAAAAGGTTAGTAGGGAGACAAGTGGTGTTCAAAATTGGGGAATTTTTTGATAGTTGAATGCATTTGCATGAGCAACAAAGCTAAATAATTGTGTGTTTCTTGAAGATAAAGGCATTAAGAGATAAAGGATAATAACGAGTGGTTTAGGCAACATCAAATATCACATGTCAAAAAAGTCTTTTGTTTCAAAAAAAGAAAAGAAAAAATTCATACTTTATCAAATACTTTAGAATGATAATTCACCTTGGTTCCCAATGCAGAAGAAGTAAATAATTGTGTGTTTCTTGAAGATAATGGTATTAAGAGATAAAGGATAATAACGAGTGGTTTAGGCAACATCAAATATAACATGTCAAAAAAGTCTTTTATTTCAAAAAAAAAAAAGAAAAAATTCATACTTTATCAAATACTTTAGAATCAAATACTTTGGCTCCTATTAATGTATTTTCTTACAAGTAAATATCTCATGTTCCCAATCATTGTGTCTCTTTCTATCTATAAGGAACATATTCTAAGAAACCTAATAGTACAAACGTAGAGAATATCCACTAAAATATTCTCTTTAGTATCCTATCTTGAAACAAGCCGTTATAATTCTGTCTAGGATGCTCGGCTGTCTAGGATTCTCAACGTCGACATTGATCAACGATGACTTCTCAACCTCGATTCTTGTTGATTCTTCGACCGTGGCTTTTATTATTTCTGGAACCACTTCGACCTTGGGCATGTCTTCATTGAAGTCATGCTGGTGACACATGACAGTCTCTGAATGCCTCCTTAATAACATGGCTTGAACATATTAGCGATAATTTTTGACCCATATAGTTAGTCCCTATGATTATTAAGGTCGTCCTCGTAGGTGAGCTTAGGACTGAGGACATTGTGGCTAATGTTGATGGTTTTCTAGAGGCTTGGAATTACACATTTAAGTGCACATCTTTACTTTGCATTCTTTTACATACTCAGAATTAGTTGAAGGAATTTTCCTTTCCCTTTAGCCAACACTCAGCCTCCCTTTTTTGTCACGTGCATTTTGGACTGGGTCGAGCAAATCCTCCCCCACGTTGTGGGGATCCGCGACTGTTCGAGCTTCATCAAGAAGTTCAGACCGGCTCGTCCTTCGACATGTAACTTTTCTTATTTTCCTGTGGTCGTTCTATTTTTCATGCCCACAGGTCCTGAGAGTTAGGTTGACAATCCTCCTAATAGTCTATAAATACAACGGAAGGTGTTGGTGCACTTCACTTGCTCCGAAGTTGCTGATTTTGTCAGTATGATTTGGATATGTATTGATTGGTATGTCGAGGCCTTGTCCAACCTTTATGATGTTTATGTACTCTTAGAGGCTTGTAGATAGATGTCTTGTGTATGGATACTTGTATGGCCTTTTCGGCCTATGTTTTGATTGTACAAATGTTCATGTCGGCCTTATAGGCCCATGTGTCACATGTATAAGTTTCTATATCATGTTGGGTCATCCTATGTCTAGTATTCCCTTATGTTTTACTCTGGTTATATCATGACGACCCATATGGACCATTTACCCATGATGGTGTGATAATAAGGATATATTACGTTGGTACTCAGTTGGGTAAAGCACCGAGTGCTTATCGTGGCCCATCGGTTTGGGTCATGACTAAAGTGGTATCAGAGCAGTTCTTTCTTAGGGAGTCTACAAGCCGTGTCTAATAGAGCCTTGTTTATGTGTGTTGTGCACCACAATTATAAGTAGGAGGCTACATGGCATTTAGGATTGTCACTTTTTCTTCTTACTCTAGATCGTGTGTTGGTGCTCAATTGTAAAAATTCAAGCTCCTAAATTCAAATTTATCCGTAATACAATGATACTACATCCACAAAGACATTTGTCAAGAGATTGAGTGTGTCCGTGGAATAGTTGAGTTAGAGGAACTCGATGTTGCATCATGTTTTAAGTAAAGATAAGGTCTTCCGTAGATTATGTGTGTACTAAGACGTGTAAGCTTCTTGATAAGGAGCCGCACGTCATGAATAACTATCAATCCATATGCTAAAAAGCAATAGTAGAATCAGAAGGTAGATATAAGTTTCAACAAGTAAAAGAAGCAAGGTAAATAAGGGTACGAGGTACCCAGTTAGTGACGATTATATATATTTACAATTCAGGCAGAGAAATATAAGCATTTTGAGTTAGTTTCAATAGTAACAAAGATATATACAATTGGTCACACCCATCTTAATTATGTCGTATGTGAGCTAACAGATATAGTTTAAGAGAAGAATGGGATATCAGGATCCAGCAGGGGTTAGAGTAACCCAATATTATGGATGGATTGTTATCATTAGCTATCATTTCCGAAGGATAATGCAAAACATGGTAATAGTTCTCTTTATAACCTTTAAAGTTCATATAGGAAGAAGCTTCCCTAAATCAAACACTATGAGCAACGTTAATCTTTTTAGGGACTAAGTGTGCTAGTTACACTAGGTGTCACTCTTGTGCGCAGGGAATTCAGTTATCCCTAGTATAGAAAGGTTACCATAAGGTGAGTAAGGGTCATTGATGATGTCAAAACGCGCCAAAGATGAAGAGGTAACTATGGAATGGTAAAGGGAGAATTTGGTAAAAAGGGGAGAGGGATGAGGTTTTCTTTATTCAGATCATATAGATATGTCGTGACTCCAGAAAATTAAGCAAGCATGACACCGGGGAAAGGTAGTGAGAGTTCGCGGCCATGATGTTATTGATAAATGAGTGCGAATGAACACTTGATACAACAGGAGCCAGTACAAGAGGTAAGTTAAGACAAAAGAAATAATCCAAGAGAGATTACACGAAATATAGATATGAGAATGGACGAACGAGCAGTTAGTAGTTGATTCAGAAAGAGCGTAGTTATGGCTACACAAGAGGATACAGACAAATAAACAAATTTTGCAAGATAAACATAGAGAACCACAACATAGTGAATTTAGTCTCGTAGTTATGACGTCGTGATCCTTAAGAAATATTTAGATAAGAGTTAAGGTAGTTAAAGATACCATATAAGTATTACGAAAAAAGTTCCACAGGAGAGATAGTTAAAAATATCGGTTCAGAAGCAACCATATGAGCACAAAAGTGCGGAGGTAAGTAACTAAGAATAATTATGAGCGAGTAGAACATCGAAAATTCCTTCGGGTATACCACGTAATAAGCTCTTAGCTTTGTTGGAGTCAGAGGATCTCCCCTAATTATAACAATGAAAGACTAGCTGAGAGAATAAGGAAGAAGGCTTCAACCTAAGCATAGTAACTTGAAGAAGAAATGATCTTGTAACAACAGACTCACTACAATATTGTATGCACTCCATAAGAAAGAGTCACCTATCATGATTAATGAACGGGAAGCCAAAAGTGATATTTGAGATCATATGAGTTACAGGGATTTCTGGTATTCGTGGGAACTAAGATAAGCCAAGTATCCATGGAGAAAGTGGAAGAACGACAAAGAAAAGTAATTGCTTATGTTAAAGCCAACCGAGAAGGCTAAGAAGGAAGTCTATGGTGCTATCAAGTTAAAAGAAGGTTGTGAGTAGCATGAATAGATATTCGTAGGTTGCAAGCTAAATTATGATAGAGCGACATTATTTTAGGTAGATATGAGTAAGGATAAGAAAAGGTAAGTGAGGAGGTGACAAGATACATAAGGTCTTGGGATTAAACCCATCAATACAAGAGAGCTGATAGTTTCCGTAAGTTATAGAAAGCTCAGTATAGCCTGGATAAACTCAAAGAAGTTCAAAACTAGGTGCATTTAGAAGAGATGATGTCGCTCTGGTAGTAAAGTAAGGGTGTAATTGTAAAAAATGATAAGAGCATGATGTTTAGGCCTTCTATTGAGTAGTAATTCAAAGAGAAGAGATTTTTTGAATTGTATGGGATTAAAATACCTCCATAAGATGAATCACATTGGGATGCTATGAAATACGATTATTAAAGTATAATATCAGGCAAATAACTCCATATGTTCCCCTATGAAACGGGAACCCTAGTGACAATATATTACATAAGAGGTTTCAAATTATCAGTGGTAGATTATAGATCAATATTAAGGTGAATCAACAATAAATGGATAAAAGTTCCAAAGTATGAGATGATATTAGGCTGTCATTCTTAATATGAACAGGAATGAAGAAGCATCAAGGGGCTTAGATTTATACATATAGGATAAGCAATGAGAGAGTAACCTGGAGTTGGGTAGCAGACCTTGGAAATATAAAACCGAAGTAAGTGTTGTGATATAGTATAAGCTACCAAGTGTTGAGACCCAATTTTTTTCCTCACATTTTTTGAAATAGTATATATATTTTCAAAATATAATTTTGCATCACTACTCAATTTACAAGATTTATACAAATATTTTATAATTTTCCATGATTTTTATAGCTTTGAAATTACTTTTCTTGCATTTAAATTACTTAAATACTTATTAACTACTCCTTCAAATTATTATGTGATGACTTAGTCACCTAAAATTATTATTTGCACCTATAATATATGTTTCAAATATTTTTACTTTATTTTATATAATTACATTAGTATTTTTAAAGCTATTCGT
>MU701352.1:183087-208786 GCA_026770625.1 Nicotiana glauca | reverse complement strand
TATATATATATATATATATATATATATATATATATATATATATATATATATATATATATATATATATATATATATATATATATATATATACACATTCTTATAATTCTAAGTTATTATTTTTAATCCTTTTAGTGCATAAATAATATTTTTATATATTTATTAAGAATTTTTATAAATTATTTTTGATACATTTTGTGTATTTAAATAGTAACCCAGTTTTAAACCAATTTTCGAACCAAAATAAGCCCAAAAACCCCAAGGCCAAACCATACCCAACCTGATCGGACCCCTTTTAAATAACCCACCCCACTACCCCTTTGATCTTGGCCATTGATCTCAAATGATCAACGACCCATAATAAACCAACCCATCCCCTTATATCTCCATAACCCAAATCCTAGCCCATTCCTCCTAAATCGCCGCCCCTAAAATCTCTCAGCACTCCTTTCATCTCCAAAACCTAAACCTTAGCCAACAATGGAGATTTTTACTTATTCCTTCATTATACGCGGTCATACGCATATTTAATTGCCTTTTCTTGTTACCGTTACTCATTTTATGGTAACTTTCGTTACCACTTCGCATATGGAAAGCCAGATATGGTTTTGATTCTTGGTCCTAGGTACGATTGTGGTTATACACACTTAAAATAAAAATTTCTCTTGTATATTGTATATCTCCAGTGATTTTGTCGTGATTGAGGCTTGTGAACGATTTTCCCTAAATCCGACTCCAATTAGGGTTTGCTTGACTTCTCCTAAATTGATTTCGCATGCTATTCTTTCTTTTTTTAATCATTGATTGACTGTTTTACCTTGTTTTTGTGTTTAAGTTTGCTACTATATAAACCCCTTCCCATATCCCTTGGAAACAGACCTTTAATCGCTATGTTTCCTAAAAAATTGAAGCTATCTCTTTATTGTTCTCTCATTCTCTTATTCTATACTTTGTCTGGTTGAAATCCAAGGCCATCGAAATTTGATTATTTGACCTTTCTTGGTGCGAGCACTGCCCGGGGTTCATTTGAAGCCCTTGGGAACTCTAATGCACTAAAATTCTGGGGTTTTCCTCTTTGTTGGTATTCAGAATGTTGTGGAATTTATTCTTTCTTGTTGTCCATTTAGCTGGTAAGTAACTTGGCTTTTACGATTTCATTCTTGTGAGTGCATTATTTTGATAATCTGACCTCTGAAATTCACGACCTAATGTGTTTCTGCGCTACTTTTGTTCGCAACCTTGTTAGCTTTGCGCTTGATTTGAACCTCTTTAGCATTTAATTTTACTTAAAGTTGCCAGTTCTGGGATATGTTATATGAATGATTTAGACCCTCTTAAGTACATATTAGCCTATTGTGTTGATACCTGAATGCTATTTGACATAAGCTTGCTTTCGCACTCTGTTCTAATTTCCTTTAATGACTGACTTGCTTCTGTAATGTGTCCTAATGTATATTAAGATCCTCACTATAAACTATGACTTGATCCCCTGTTAATATGTCCCTCAGCATATCTGTGGTTTGCATGATTCTGTAGCCTTTGTGATTATTTGGGACCTTTGAAATGGCTATCTTAATTTATGTCTCCTTACCATGTTAGATATTGTTTTGCTTCATGATGAAGGTTAGCATGTATGTCTTTTGATATTGTGATGGATACTTAACATAATTTGGACCCTTAAGCTTTAAACCTTATAAGTTAGTACCCTACCTTGACTTGTTTGGTATTATCCACCTTTGTATATTAATCTTGTAATCTCAGGGAACTTGATTCTCCTCTAACTTTCAATGTGCTTTATACCAATGTGTTACTCCTTGCTAAGTGTTGAACCTGTAACAGTCATCTACCTCTAAGTCTTGTTGACCTTATTAACTAACATGTTATGTGTTTTTAACTTTGCTATATCTGCTTTCTAAAAATACAAGTGTATCTCTTCAAAGTTCTGTCCCTCAATCATTGCTTTCTCACTTTCATTTGTTACCTAAACTATTTTGAGACTATCACTCTTGGCCGGCTGAAAGCCAAGACCACCAAGACTCTTGCCATTGACCTCCCTGGTGTGAGCACCACTCGGTATCGACTCGAGACCCTTGTGAACACTGACACACTAGGATTTGGGGTTCTTTGGCCATTCTTTTTACTGTCACACTTCCTTTTTTACACACCACCCCGGGAGGATAGTATATAAGGGAGTTTTTTCACTTTAAGTAACATTATTTGAATTGGGATTATTTATTTGTCTCAGAGTCGCCACTTGGGATAGGTTTGGCTTTTGGTGTCCCAAGTCACCGGTTTATCTTGAATCCCAAATCGAGGAAATTTCGACCTCTCGAATGGAGTCTGCGAACCAGAAATTCTGAATAAGGGATTTTGTTGACCTGGGGGAAGGTGTTAGGCACCCCCGGATCCCGTGGTTCTAGCACAGTCACTTAAACTGTTATAAATGGCTTAATATCTGATTTTAATACATGTTTTAGCCTATGGTATAGTTTTAACTTATTAGATGCCTTCTATTCATTTTAAAGAAGATTTAACGTCATCTAAAATATGTCTTTGGACCGCATCACGTGAAATGCACCCGCAATTCGAAACATATTTTATTAAACGTTATTAAGATTTGGAGTTGGGTCACATGAAATTTTAGGAAGGTAATTTTTAAAATAGCGCGCCTAAAGTAACTATGCACTTTCAACTTTGCGAGGGCCATGGAAAATTCAACTAATGGCACGTCCCGAGTTCTAAATATTTTAATGTGAATATTTAAAAGAGGGCCACACAATTTATGAATTTTATTTGGTGCGGCGCACCTCGTTTTATTTTTAAGGCCATCCTAAAAGGAACTATTATTCTCTATTAAAGATTGTCTCTAAAGGCCTAATTAATTAATATTATTGATAAACTACTATTAAAAGTATTCAAATGGATTCGGGCCTCAAGTTCAAGTCCAAACTCAAACAAAAGAATCTCCATCATTGAAAACCCCTTTAATTTGAGCTTGCTACTTAAAGGATTCTAAACAGTGGTTTAACAGTGATAATGTGAAGGAAAGCAGCTCATGAATTCAATGGATTCCACAATAGAGCATTACAGTCCAAACAGTCCAGTTTGTTTTACAAATGAAAATTCAATAAAATCCTGAAACTAGTTGAAATACAGTAATGAAGTTCGACAGAGAAAAACAGACAGCACTTCATTTCATTTCCAAAACTTGAGGGCTACATGATATGTACCTGGAATTGAGGCAAAATAAGAAGGAAATTCGAGTCAGGAAGGTAGCAAATGACAAACATTAGCAACGAGCAGCAATCAACAGCAGTTTCGAATTAATTCAACCCAGGAAAGGTTATCAAGTACCCAGGAAGTGATTGTAATCAAGTAGCACCAATTAACAACACAAAAACAGCTTGAATGATCAAGTTGAAACTCAGCAATTAATCCAGGAGGTCCTGAAACCTCAACTACTGAATTACCAGGCCAATTCAAGTCATTTTAAACCTTATATCAGCTGGAAATTTGATTCAAAAGCTGGAACTCAAAATTATCCTAAGAGACTTCAATGGAATAGTGATTTTTGAAGTTTTTGGTTGCCTGAAGTTTCAGAACTTTGCAGTATTTTTAAGACTAATTTTTTTTTGGATTTTTTGAATATTTGATCTCACTAGGCTTCTCAAATTTTGAATTTTGAAATTTTCCAGATCTGAAACTTTTTAACACTTCTAACTTTCTCAGATTTTTCCCTCTCAAAATTTTTCATATTTAAAAACCTCTAAACTTAAGGCAAGGGGTATGCCTTTTTATAGGAAAAACTAGGGCCGCATCAGATTTTTTATTTTACACCCTAAGTCCCTCTTTTATTTTCATATTTTAGCTAGTTAGTCCTTTACTTATTGGCTTGTTGCCCAAGTTACACTACTAAGTTCCTGAAATTCAAATTAGAACCCCCTTCTAGAAGGTTCTAGGGGGTTCTATTTTAGTTATTGCATGATTTTCTTAATTGAACTACCTATACTACCCCTACATTAGTCCTCAATTACTATACTATCCAGCCTTGTTAACTTTGGTCAAAACTGACCATGGTTAAACAAAACAAATGCTGGATTATTCAGCTATATCCAAATATTTTCTAAAATTGAATTAATCAATATAACTAATACTAATTAGAGCTGGAAATCAATTCTAATTAATACTATAACCTAAGTCTAAAATTAAACAATGAACTAATAACTAACAGCAGACAAATAAAAATTAAAAATAACAGTAAAAATCATGAATCATACAATCGAAACAAAACACAAAACTAAAAGAATAGAATCATGCTTTCAGTCATCAAGTTAACAGAAAATTCAGATTTAAACCAAAAATAAAAAATAAAAAAATGACAGGATCAACAGAACAACAAATCGAACAAAAAACAAAATAAAAATAGAATCAACAAAACAAAAAATCAATTAAAACCTAAGGATCCTCAATCAGTTAACGTGAAGAATGATGGATCAATGAGGAAATATCACATTCAACCAAACAAAATTATTATGCAAAGAAAAAGAAATAACCAAGAACTTAAACGAAAAAAAAATCAAATAAGAAAGAAAAACTTACTGATTTTGGCCTTCTAATCGATTTGACCTTGAATCGAGTTCCCAAATAATGTTATATGCTTGTTCTTGCTAAGAACAAGCACATAATCTTATTTTGGAACTCAATTCATCACTCGTAAGCCTTTGGAAATTCATTTCAGTTTTAACCTAACCCTAGATCTAAAATTCGAAGAGTTCCAACTGGATTTGAGGGGTTTTGATTTGGGTTTTGGGAAGAGGAGGTCAAGAAGGCTATGGGGTGTAATTTTGGTGAGGTTTAGGGGCGGCGCCGCTGTGTACGGTGGAGGCGGCGTTAGGGTTTTGATTATTCGAAGGATTCTGGTGATATTTGAAGGAAACTGAGGCTGGATTCGGCATGGGGAAGGTGAGAGGAAGGTATGGTGTAAATTTTAGGGGGTTTGGAGACTTGCCGCCGGCGGAGGCGATTTCCGGCCGGCGGCGGATGGCGGATGGCGGATGGCGGAGAGTGGCCGCTTTACGCTGGCGTATATTAGAGTGTTTTGAGAGATGGTTGAGGGGTAGGGAGGGATGTTTGGGCACTTTTATACTATAAAACGTAGTTAGTTCCGGACCGTTGGATTGATGAGATCCAACGATCATGATTCAAAGGCCATGAAACGACGTCGTTTCAATCGTTAAAACACTGGATCGGGTGAACCATGGGTTGGGCCTGGGGTCCGGTCTTGGGGAGTGATTGGTTTGGGGTTCATTTGGGCTAACCAAGTTACATAAAAACTGGTCCAAACAGGCTGGCCCTTTTCCTTTCTTCTTTTATTCTATTTCCATTAATTCTTTCTTTTATTTGCTTGATTTTATTTCATTTTCTTTTCATTCATTTTTTATAGGTTTTTTTGTTATATACAAAATTAAAATGAAAAGACATGATTTAACTCTAATTATCTAAAATGAACTAAATCCTAATTTAAAAAGAAAACTTAATGAAAAATCAAAAATTAAAAGTAAAAAAATGCAAAAGGACTATTTTTGTTATTTTCTCTTATTTTTTACAATGTTAATTAACTAGTGGAACTAAAAATATAAAATTGGGTCCCAAATGCTTGTATGTTATTTTTGTATTTTTTATGAATTATCATGCACACAAAAAATGCAAAGTTATGCAATTAATTCCCGAAAATTCAAATAATAAAAAGAAAAATCCTAATTTTATGAATTCTATAGGAATAATGCAAGCGAGGCAAAAATCACGCGCTCACAGCTGCCCCTCTTTACTCGGAGACACGAAAGGTTTTCGGGCAAAGATAAATGAGCAATTATGAGAGATTTTTGCCTGCTTGGCACTCTATGAGAAGAATTTTTGAAAAACGTCTGACCGAACCTTGCTTTAGAGGTTGCCTACATATCCTTGGCTATAAAGGAATCAGGTCAGTGTAGTTCTGGATGTTTTGGTAGCTGGGACTACCAGGAGCTGTGATTTTACCGCTGTTGCTGCTATTACTTCTTGCTGACCTCCTTATTACACCCCAAAAAGGAAAATCAAAGCTAAGCTAGCTATGCCTATCAACTATGAGTTACAAGATTCCTATCTATAAATCTCTTGAAGCTTGATCTTGAGTCTTAGCTGATTTTGCTGTGGACTCCGATCTGAATCTTGATGCTCGCAAGCTGTAGGTGTCAGTTCTTTCTTCAGCATTGGGTCAAAGCAGGATCGGCGGAGCTTGTGGCTTCAAACGAGTTTTGAGCAGTCCGCATCTCTGTTTACTTCAGCATTTTGAATTCACTTCTTTTTGTTCTTTTCTTATTTTCTTTATTCTGGATGGAGACTCATTCCATCGGTCATCTCGAACCTTGTGCCTCGAGGTCAAACCTGCTCAGACACCAAAACAAACAAACGAACAAAATTTTCTGCCCCAGTTTTCACTAGGAAAATTTCGTGAGTTATTTGTGACAAAGTCTGAACTCATTCTCTCTTTTTTTGTTTGTTTTTCATTTTCAAGAATTGTATTTATCTATGATATAACAAATTAGGGATTGGAGGCCCTATGTCTAAAAAGGCGCAACTCAGGGATTGGAGCCCTAATGTTGGGAAAAGGTAAAACGCTCAACTCAGGGATTGGAGCCCTAATGTTGGCTAAAGGAAAAATATCAACTCAGGGATTGGAGCCCTAATGTTGGATAAAGGAAAAGCACTCAACTCAGGAGTTGGATCCCTAATGTTGGCTAAAAGGGAAAACGCTCAACTCAGGGGTTGGAGCCCTAATGTTGGCTAAAAGGAAAATGCTCAACTCAGGGGTTGGAGCCCTAATGTTGCCTAAAGGAAAAGCGCTCAACTCAGGGGTTGGAGCCCTAATGTTGGCTAAAGGAAAATGCTCATCTCAGGAATTGGAGCCCTAATGTTGGCTAAAGAAAAACGCTCAACTCAAAGGTTGGAGCCCTAATGTTGGCTAAGGGAAAAACGCTCAACTCAGGGGTTAGAGCCCTAATGTTGGCTAAAGGGAAAAACGCTCAACTCAGGGGTTGGAGCTCTAATGTTGGCTAAAAGGATAAAACGCTCAACTCAGGGGTTGGAGCCCTAATGTTGGCTAAAAGCAAAAATGCTCAACTCAGGGGTTGGAGCCCTAATGTTGGCTAAAAGGGAAAACGCTCAACTCAGGGGTTCGATCCCTAATGTTGGCTAAAGGAAAACTCTCAACTCAGTGGTTGGAGCCCTAATGTTGTCTAAGGGAAAAGCGCTCAACTCAGGGGTTGGAGCCCTAATGTTGGCTAAAGGAAAACACTCAACTCAGGGGTTGGCTAAGGGAAAAGCGCTCAACTCAGGGGTTGGAGCCCTAATGTTGGCTAAAGGGAAAAACGCTCAACTCAGAGGTTGGAGCCCTAATATTGGCTAAAAGGAAAAAATACTCAAGTCAGGGGTTGGAGCCCTAATGTTGGCTAAAAGGAAAAACGCTCAACTCAGGGATTGGAGCCCTAATGTTGGCTAAAAGGGAAAACGTTCAACTCAGGGGTTGGAGCCCTGATGTCGGCTAAGAAAGTACCAGGTTGATGTTGGGAATTCTAAATTATCCTTTTTTTTGGGGATTTTCTTCTTTTGCTATGTCTCTTTTTTTTCTTTTATTATTTTTTGATAAGATGTAGGAATGAACTTGGAGGAAACTTCCCTTTTGGATTGACTATTTGCTGCAAAGCTGTTTCAGCCCTTGCACATTTCTTTTCTGTTGGCTGCACCCACTTTTTGTATGGTCGCCTGGATTGCACCTGTTTCCATTTTCAAACAAAAAACAATTATTAATTTGAAACGGTGGTTGGTTTTGTGGCCTTGATTTCTTGATCCCGGCCTAGCTTTTGTCGAGACCCTCTGCTACTTGCTGGTTTTGAAGACGATTCTCTCTTTCAAATCGTAAGACTCAACTTTCAGGATTTCTTGATGACTTGCCCTCCTGAGGATCTGCCTTTTCACTTTACTTTACTCTTAGAACCTTTGTCCTTAGCTTTCTTTCCTCTTCCATATCTTTGCTTTGAAAGCATCAACAATCATGGCCAGTCGGGATGGTTTGATGCACCCGCTGAGGCTGGGTACTTTATTTAGCTTTTGCTAGGCAAGACCCTATAAAACCAGTCCTGCTACCTTTTCTTGGTACTAGTTTCAGAAGCAGAGTTAAACTGAAAGGGATTCAAGTAAAAGTAAGCAAAAGGCAAGAATATGAGTTTAAAGAGAAGCATCTCCTTCGGGGGAAAAGGAAGGACTTATCTGGGGGTGCATGCAACCTTCAAATGGACATGACATGCTTCTTGGACTGGATGCCTGACCCGCACAAATGTTCCCAACTTCTCGTAAACTCATTGACCCGTACTTCAAAAATAGGGAACCTTGCCAGGACTCTTTCATTGGTGGGAGATGTCTTCTTTTCGGCTGACGGCGCCCTTTGTGGGTTTTCGCCAACCAACCTCTATCATTTCTCTTCTCACCGTCGCCCGATAGTGATTTTATGAGTTTTCACCAAACGGACTCTCTTATTTTCAATTTCTCTACTCACCGTCGCCTTATGGTGCCTGTAGGTTTTCACTGATAAGACTCTCTCATTTTATTTCTCTCAATTCGGATTGCATTAGATTCCAACAAGGGTGTTTTCCATCCCCATACCTCTGCCAATTGATCGGAAGGACTTGGACAAGGTTTCTAGGTAAAAAGAATCTTGGACGGAATTACAACTTTGGAACCGTTTGGTGGGCTCATGGCCGGGCCATTATATCATCTGCCCCAGTTTCACTTCTTGGGGGAATTGGGATTTTTATTTTGGTGTGAATGAACCCCAGAGAGAGGCTGCGTACGTATCCTTTCGGAATCAAGTCAGACGTAGTTCAGGCAGTTTTGTTTTTGCTTTTCTTTCTTTCTTTCTCTTTTCATCATCATTTTTTTCTTTTTTTTTTGTTTTTTTTCATTTACCTTTGTTTCCTTTCTTTCTTTTCGATAGTACTTCCGGGTTCCAAAGAGGGTAAGCAAGGAAGATTAACCGGCTCAAATGAGTTTACGAAGGGTTGATAATGTTTGGATAGCGGGAAAGAAAGCCTTTGTCATCTCAACTGCACAACAGCCATCACCGCAGAGGGCCTAGACATAGTACCTTTTTACTGCATCGGCATTTACGGCCGCTTCAGGATCATTTCCTTTGATGTCTCCCAGATACAATGCTCCTCTCGGCAATATTTTTCGGATGATGTATGGACCCTTCCAATTAGGATCAAATTTTCCTTTTGCTTCCTGATGATGAGGGAGAATGCGCCTTAACACGAGTAGTCTCACTTCAAAGTTCCTGGGATGCACTTTCTTGTTATAAGCGCGGGCCATCCTTTGTTGGTACAACTGTCCATGACAAACTACGGCCATCCATTTTTCATCAATCAAAGACAACTGTTCCAACCGAGTCTTGACCCATTCACTATCCTCAATCTCTGCTTCAACGATTATCTGGAGTGAAGGGATTTCTACCTCTGTGGGTATAACAACCTCCATTCCATAAACCAATAGATATGGGGTTGCTCCAACTGATGTACGCACTGTGGTGCGATATCCCAATAATGCAAAAGGCAGCTTTTCATGCCATTGCCTGGAGCTCTGAATCATCTTTCTCAAAATCTTCTTGATGTTCTTGTTGGTTGCTTCAACGACACCATTGGCTTTGGGCCGATAGGGAGTAGAATTTCTATGCATTATTTTGAATTGTTCGCATACCTCTTCCATCAAATGACTATTTAGGTTTGCAACATTGTCTGTGATGATAGTCGCTGGAATGCCGAAGCGGCAGATAAGATTAGAGTGCAAAAAGTCCACCTCAGCTTTCTTGGTGACTGATTTAAGAGTGATGTCTTCAACCCAGTTCGTGAAGTAGTCAATGGAAACCAATATGAATCTATGTCCATTTGAGGCCTTTGGATCGATCAGCCCAATGACTTCCATCTCCCCAGGCAACGAATGGCCAAGGTGCTGACACAGGATGCAGTTCTGTTGGAGGTGCATGAATCAAATCACCGTGCACCTGAAACTGATGGAATTTCCGGACAAAGCAGAAGCATTCCTTTTCCATAGTTATCCAATGATATCTGCCCGAAGGATTTTCTTTGCCAAAACATACCCATTCATATGAGGTCCGCACACTCCTGCGTGTACCTCATGCATAATTCTTCCGGCTTCCTTGGCGTCAACACATCTTAACAAGTTGAGGTACGAGGTCCTCTTATACAAGACATCACCACTCAAGAAGAAACCACTCGCATGCCGTCTGATAATTCTCTTTTGATCTCCAGTAGCTTGCTCAGTATTATTGCATTTTCAAAAACCTTTTAATGTCGTGATACCATGGCTGGATGGTTGGCTCTGCTTCAATCGTGTTACAATAACCATGCATTTCCTTGATTTTAATCCCAGAGGATCAATATGGGCAGTTCCTGGGTAAGGAACCATCGAAGCTAGAGTGGCGAGTACATCAGCTAGTTCATTGTAACACCGAGGGATGTACCAGAATTCTATCGACTTGAACCGCTTGCTAAGATCTTCCACATGTTGCCGATAGGGAATAAGCTTAACATCTCGGGTCTCCCACTCTCCCTGGGCTTTCCAGATAATCAAATCAGAGTCCCTCATGATCAATAACTCTTCAACATCTTGGTCAATCGCCATATTCATGCCCATGAAGCAGGCTTCATACTCATCGGTATTTTTCGTGCAGAAGAACCGAAGCCTGGCTGTAGCCGGGTAGTGTTGACCAGTAGGTGAGATCAAGATTGCCCCAATTCCCACACCTTTAGCGTTTACTGCTCCATCAAAGAACATTTTCCAAGCATGGGTATCTTCAGAGATTGCTTCTATTGAATTTACCTCTTCATCTGGGAAGTAAGTACTTAACGGTTGGTATTCCTCGTCAACCGGGTTTTTAGCCAGATGATCTACCAATGCCTGGGCTTTCATCGCTGTGCGGGTGACATAGACTATGTCAAATTCCGTGAGCAAGATTTGCCATTTTCTAATCTCCCTGTAGGCATCGGTTTCTGGAATATGTATTTCAAAGGGTCCAACCTGGTTATGAGGTAGGTGGTGTAGGCTTGCAGATAATGTCTTAGCTTCTGAGCGGCCCAAGTCAAGGCATAGTAGGTTCTCTCCAACAGAGTATATTTTGCTTCGTAACTGGTAAACTTCTTGCTCAAGTAGTATATCGCCTGTTCTTTCTTCCTAGTTACATCGTGTTGCCCGAGGACACAGCCAAAAGAAATCTCCAAGACCGTCAGATATAAGAAAAGAGGTCTCCCTGGCTCCGGTGGGACCAAGACTGGCGGGTTTGATAGATATTCTTTGATCTTATCGAAAGCTTCTTGACATTCATTTGTCCACTTGACTGCTGCATCTTTCTTCAATAACTTGAATATGGGCTCACACGTGGAAGTCAGTTGGGCAATAAACCGGCTGATATAGTTTAATCTGCCCAACAAGCTCATCACATCCTTCTTAGTTATTGGAGGAGGAAAATCCCGGATAGACTTTATCTTTGTTGGGTCTAACTCGATACCTCTCATGCTGACTATGAAGCCCAGAAGTTTGCCTGACGGAACTTCGAATGCACATTTTGCCGGGTTTAGCTTCAGATCATACTTGTGCAAACTTGTGCAACCGCTCGAAGAACTTTGTCAAATCTCGAATGTGATCATCCTGAGTTCGGGACTTGATGATTACGTCTTCCATATACACCTCTATCTCCTGATGCATCATATCATGGAAAATGGCGGTCATGGCCCTCATATAGGTTGCTCCAGCATTCTTCAGACCAAATGGCATAACCCGATAACAGTATGTGCCCCAGGGTGTAGTGAAGGCTATTTTCTCTGCATCTTCTTCATCCATCAACACCTGGTGATATCCTACGTAGCAATCCACGAAGGACTGTATCTCATGTTTGGCGCAGTTATCAATAAAGATGTGGATATTGGGCAAAGGGAAATTGTCTTTGGGACTTGCCCTATTCAAATCTCTGTAATCTACACACACCCGGGTTTTCCCATCTTTCTTTGGAATTGGGACCACATTAGCCAACCATGTAGTGTACCGAACTACTCGGATTACCCCCGCTTTCAATTGTTTCATGATTTCTTCTTTGATCTTGTCACTGATGTCAGTTTTAAACTTTCTTTGCTTTTGCTGGACCAGGGGGCAATAGGGGTAGGTTGGCAACTTATGCACCACTAGATCGACACTCAACCCTAGCATGTCTTCATATGACCAAGCAAACACATCTTTAAACTCAAACAAGAGTTGGATTATTGCATCTCGAGTTTTCTTATCTGTGTGAATGCTTATTTTGGTTTCCCGGATTTCCTCAGAAGTTCCCAAGTTAATCAGCTCAGTATCATTCAAATTTTGCTTAGGTTTATTCTCAAATTGTTCCTGTTCTCAATATATTTCCCTAAAAGCCTCTTCTTCATCATATTCCAATTCTTGGTTCATTGTTTCACAATTAGACATTGTGTTTGGATCTGGGCATAAAGTCCGCAAGCATGCCATGTTATTTAAAGCCGCATTATTATAACTGAAAAGAAGAAATAAAAGAGAAAAATAAAGAAAATCAGAAAGAATAAAGAGAAAATGAACGATGAAATATTGATTTCATTTCTTGGAATTGGGAAGATAACAGGGTTTACATTGGGAAATTTAAAGACAAGAAACTAAAAGAAACATCCGAGTTACACCCTGGAATAACTCGGGATGCAGAAAAAGTAGCAGGACAGGTCTATCGGGACTCCCGCCTGATCGAAAATACGCCTTCTTATTTTAAAGCTTGGCACTTGGTCCCATGTATAACACCTCAGCGGTGCTGGTGCCGTCTCCCGGCTGGACCATGTGGGTTTTGTAGAGTACTTTTCTCATTGCCCCACATATTTCCTCAATTTCTTCAGCCATGAAAACCTCATCATCTTCCTTTTCACTGTACTTCGGTTTGACAAAGGTTTCATACAAATGTGGCAGTCGTTGTGGAAAAACCCATCCTTCCTTCCTTCTCTCATCTGCCCACTTTACATCATCTGGGGTAGGGTGGAAACCTATCCCGAAGAATTTTTTGGTTGTAGGCAGAGTCACCAGCTCAGATATTCCTTGCAGAGATTTTCCGAGTCCCTTTCCTGGCTTGAAACCATGTCTGATCATTTCCTTGGCCACCATAATCGAGGCATTGGATAGAAAAGGTTGAGGGCAAGGGTTTCCTTCTTCATGATGATCCGCCACCACAACTTCAAATGCTTGGTAAATAATGTGTTCACTACCTTCCCTCGCTTCTAGGCATGGGACAAATGGGTCCCGATAGATCGACTGTTCATCTTCTCCATAAACCACCATTTCCTGATCCTCATATTCAAATTTCACCATTTGGTGGAGGGTAGAAGGTACAGCTCCAGCGGCATGGATCCAAGGCCTTCCCAGAAGAAAATTATAGGACGTATCCATGTCTAGCACTTGGAAAGTCACCTCGAAGTCCACTGGTCCAATAATCAAGATTAGGTCAATTTCCCCGATGGTATCTCTTTTGATGCCGTCAAAGTCTCTCACATAGACATTGTCGGGACGAATCCTTCCAGTCCCAATTTTTATACGTTGCAGTGTGGAGAGCGGGCAAATGTCTACCCCCGAACCTCCGTCTACCATGACTCGCTTTACATAATATCCCTCACACTTGACAGTCAAGTGCAAGGCTTTATTGTGAGCAGCTCCCTCTGGAGGCAAGTCATTTTTGCTGAATGAGATTTGATTGACAGCAAAGAACCTTTTCGCCATTCTTTCAAGCTATTCCACCGAGGTTTCAACTGGCACGTAGGATTCATTCAGAGTTTTCATTAACACCTTTTGATGCTCAGGGGATTTCATCAGCAATGACAGTAAAGACACTTGTTCAGGACACTTTCGCAATTGATCGACCACCTCATAGTCGGCCATCTTTATCTTCTGAAAGAAGGCTTCTACTTCTTCAGCACTCACAGGTTTCTTAGGCGGGAAACGCCTTCTAGTAGCATTGTTTACTTCTTCTATGTTGGAATATTTTTCAACAGAGGGATTTTCTGGAAGCTCTCCCAAGATCTGTTTTCCTTTATGCATAACCACTGTCGGATGATAATTCCAGGGCACTGCAGCAGGGTCCGTCATAGGCTTCTGTGGTACGTGTCCAATAACCACTGGCTCACTCAGCCGAGGTGGTTTAATTGTCCCCCACACCACATAGGCTTGCTTGGGTACGTATACTTGTGTTCCTTTTTTCACTTCCAATTTCTTTGGAGGGCTCACAATTAGTTGCTTTTCTTGACGGCCTCGTGGGACATAGAGAATTCCATCTTTGGGAGGTATCGCCTCTGTTATGGTTTCAGCTTCCTTTTCTGGTTCTGTTTTGGTAAGTTTGTTTTTCTTCTCCCCTTATCTTGCTTCAGGGCAGCCTTTGGCTTCCTTTCTGCATCAGCAATAGCAATGATGGCCTTTAATGCCGGATCGAACTCTTTATCCTCACAGATCATGCCAAACACAGACCAATTATTGTGGGCTGGCAATGGATTGTTAGTCACATTTGGGACCTCCTCGTCCTTCAGCACTATCTTTCCCTGCTCTATTAATTTCTCCACCGCTTGTTTCAGAGTCCAACAGTCATTTGTATCATGTCCTTCTGCCCCTGAATGATAAGCGCACCTGACACCGGCTCTAAATGAAGATGATGCTGGGTTATGCCTCGTTTGGTGAACCAGCTGCAGTAGACCCATTTGGACAAGTTTCGGGAATAGATTAGCGTAAGATTCACCAATTAGAGTAAAATTTTGTCTTCTGGGTGGCTCCTGGGGAGGAAAGTTATTTTGCGAAGGATGAGGATTATAGTGGTTCTGGTGGGGAGGCTGATTTCTTGGGAATGGGGCTTGATTTCTATTAGCATGTGTCTGCGCCCGAGCAAAGGGTTGAGCGCTTATGAACGCATAAGGTGGAGGAACATAAGCCATGTCATGATGAGGGTAGTAATGTTGAGGGGTTTTTCAGAAAACATGGGTCTGGGAGCGTGGTGTCTTCTTGCCCCTAATGCTGTTATAGATGTTTCGTATTTATTCTTACCCTTAGCCATTCCTCCAGAACCGCCTTGAATGGCTTGGGAGGTTGCTCTAATGGCTGACTGGCTCAAGATTCTACCCATTTTCAGAGCGTTCTCCACCATCTCACCGATCTTAATTGCCTCTGCAAAAGGTTTGCCCATAGCTGACATCATGTTCTGGAAGTAATCGGCTTCCTGGGCCTGAAGAAATACAGTGACCATTTCCACTTCATCCATTGGAGGTTTTACCCTCGATGCTTGCTGGTGCCACTTAATTTCATATTCCTGAAAACTTTCTGAGGATTTCTTCTTTAGATTCGCCAAGGAATTCCTGTCTGGCGCAATGTCTATGTTGTACTGAAATTGTCGAACAAAATCTCTGGCGAGATCATCCCAAATGTGCCATCGAGATATGTCCTGATCCATATACCCTTCCGAGGCTATGCCTACCAAGCTTTCTCCAAAGTAAGCCATTAACAACTCCTCTTTTCCGCCAGCCCCACGTAGTTGGTTGCAGTATTTTTTGAGGTGAGCAATGGGATCACCATGCCCATCATATTTCTCAAACTTTGGCGTTTTGAATCCCATGGGCAGGTGCATGTGAGGGAACATGCACAGATCAGTATAAGAAACACTCTTCTGCCCGCCTAAGCCTTGCATGTTTTTCAGACTCTGCTCTAAACTCCTCATCCTTTTCGCCATCTCGTCCTGTTCAGGAGCTTTAGGAGTATTCTCTTGTCTAGATGTGAACTCGAACAGGGGTGGCTGGGAGTAAGTGTATGTGGGATATTGAGGAGGATCCAGTTGAAAAATTGGGTTTTGGAAAGTGAAGGCCGAGGGATCAAAAGCGGGCGTAGGTAGCGAAAGCTGTGTTTGGCGGAACATGGTGGAGCGGTAAAAATATTGGGGGCTACTCCTGATGTGAACACCTGGGGGCGTACTTCAGAAAGTGTTCCTACAAAGTGAGCAGGCATGGTAGGTTGTCCCAATGGGGTATTCGGATGACTGAGGGGAATGTTAGAAGTACCCTAGGATCTCGGGAACAATTCAGGAAAGCTAGGGATAACACTTAGGGGCTCCCTTCCGTTAGTCCATGCATATCACATCTCCATAACTCGGAGGCATAATATCCGGTTTTCTTCAGCTATGGCAGACTCAGATACGAGATCCCCAAGATGGGGCTATCTTCGGTGATGAGAACTGGTGGCAAAGTAATTTCAGACGACATTTCTATACTTCCTTTTGATATGGTAAAATACTGATGCGATGCCAGTTTACCAAAAACCAACCACCATTTCTAAAAACCTAAACTAGAAGAGGACATCAACCAATGGTTAGTTTGAGACAAGTAACAGATAGGTAACCGCACATTGGGGTGTGATGCACCTATACAGCTAAATGAGTGTCTACATGTTTGCAACGGTTGCATGCGTCATCCCGACTTTTTTTCCCATTTCTTTTCTTTTAACTTTCCACACTCTGTTTTTCTTCATTTTTCTTTCTCTTTCTGGTTTTTCTCTCATTTTGATTTTTCTTTCCTCTCCATTTTTCTGTTCTTTCATTCTGGCCTTTGCTTTTTGCCATGGTTTTCTCTTTTTTTTTGTTTCTTCTCCACTCTTGTTTTTCCTTTCACTTTCTTTCCTTCCCCTCTTTTTTCTTATGGTTACGGTCGAATCTTATGGAGATTGCCTATGTATCATGATCCCGCATGAATCAGACCAAGCGTAGTTTTTGCAAATAAATGCAAAAATAAAGAAATATTTTTTGGGATTTTCAATTTTCATTAATAAAACTTTGATTACAAAGATACTAGATATTTGTTTTTCTTAAAAGGGAAAATTACAAAACAGACTCAAAATAACAAAATATAGACTCAATAACTAAGAATACATTAAAGCTTCAAATCCTGGGGCTCGCAGGGCGTCATTCGGCATCGCCACGGGCCTACGCACAATACCCCCTTGTAATTGCTACAGATCATTCATAACTTGCCGAACAAAAATCATCACCGTAGCAAAGAAGGTAGTGCGACTCATTCTTTTGCCTGCTTGACACTTCATGGCGTTATAATCCGCGATGGCTCTAATTCTTTCTCTAATCCTGCCCTTTTCCTGAAGTAGTTGACTTATTTGCTGGTTGCGGGCCTCTAGAACCTGGGAGTCATGGAGGTGATAGTCTTGTAACTGCTGAATTGCTTTCTCCATTTTGGCCATTAGCTTATAGTAATGTTCCCTCTCAGCCTGGAAATCTTTGGCCTGCTGGGCGGCCTCGTCTTCAAGGGTATTCACTTTTCTTTTCAGATTAGCAATAGTTCCCTCATAATTTCTTTTCATCTGCTGCACATATTGGGCTCGTTCCTCTGTCTTGTTTGCCCACTGCGCCCGGAGTTTTGCTATATTCCCTTCAGATTTCTCCAACTCTTCCTGGCACCCTAAGACTTGCTTTTTCAGTCTGCTTATCAACCTTTCATCGGCCCGGCTTCTTTCTTGGTTGTTAGCAGCTATTTTCATTTGTTGGATCTGAGCTTTTAGAGCCTCATTTTCTTGGGTCAATTTCTTCTTGTCACCTTTATCGGCTGCGGCTTGCAAGCTGTTTTCAAACTGAAGATCCCGAACCTGCTTTTCCAATGCTCCTATTCGGGCCCTTATTCATTCTCTTTGGCTAACCAATCCCATTGCACCTGAACCCTATCAGTAAATTATTGGACATGTGGCCTCTTCATGGGTCTCTCAGGAATTTGGAATCTTTTGCCAAACCAAATCAAATATTTAGGGTCCACTTCGCCTTTAGCCCGATCCCGCACTATGGTCTTAGGCTCAAGATACCTACATTCATTCCATATCTGGCAGATTTTTCCCTCTGGAAATGTAGCTTTCGGGCCTAGTTTGATGACTTGTTTGCTTAGGTCTTCATCACCGTGGACGGTTTGAAATCTTCCCAATTGGCACAGAACCATATAGGGAGCATAGGGTTGGATACTCTGAATGCCCATCAAGAGAATATAAGGCACTTCAGCTGATGTGTATATTGCCTCGGTAGCGGGAAGCCATCCTAAAGCCCACTCAATTTTGTCAGCGGTCAAAGATCTCAAACATGATAGCCAAGCCTCGGTACCCTCAGGGAATTCAATACCTGTTACTCGGGTTTTAAATTCGTCAATACAGCTCAACCCGGTCAAACCATAGTTCATGTACCCAGTCCGGTGACAGAGATGCTCTTGTATCCATAGCTGTAGCAACAAATTGCAACCCTGAAAGAATTTACCCCCTTCTCGGCATTTGGTCAAAGCTAGATACATTTCAGCCACAATCAGAGGAACCACCACATCTAGCATTCCTACGAGGCCAATATCTATGTGACCATCATTTTGGGGACAGATCACGACTCCCAAGAAAACTACCATGAAAGCTAATCCCCACCATGCCTCCCACTTATCTTTGTTTCCAGCATGGGTTAAACAAATGTTGGGCTCCTCAAAACCTCGCGGGTTACCATATCGGTTGTATAAGAAGTGGAGTGTGCAATACCCTTCTGATAGATTCTTATCCTGAACATCCTGGCTGATACTCAATAAGTCCAGAAATCTGTGGAGGGTTACCGGTCTCGGTGCCAATGGATATCGACCCCTGAGGTTTCCGTTAAGGCCTGCATATCCCGCAACCTCCCCTAATTTCGGTGTAAGCTCGAAGTCTGAGAATCGGAACACGTTGCGAGTTGGGTCCCAAAAAGGTATCAATGCTTCAATAATACCCGGCCTTGGCTTAATGTTCAATAATCCGATGAGGCCACCCAGAATCTTTTCCACCGTTTCTCAGCTACCCTTTCCTAGGTCATTCCACCACATGTGGAGCTTCAAAGGGATCTCACTCAGGACTGAGAAGGATTCAATGTGAACTGTACTCATCCTACATATTTATTTAAAAATGATTTAAGGCTTTACTTTGACCCAAAAGAAAAAATGGCTATTTTTCAAAAAGTTTTATTTAAGAAAAACAAAGACATGGTTTTGCGGATACGGCCTTTTAGCACTCCGGGGAAGAAGATTTTAAGGTTGTGACCGCTAACCTGTTTAAAAATTACTCGGGGTGGCTGTTCTTGCAAAACAGCATTCCGGCACCCTTTTTGGGGACATTCGGCTTATTTTAACAAGAACTGCATCACCCGACTTATTTGTGATAAAAAGTAAAAATTTTGACATTATTTTTGGCTATTTTTGCAAAAAGTTATCATACTTTATGCCTCGAGATCTCCATAATCCAATCTCTTTGCCAAGTCACAGACCTTGTTCAGCTTGAAGTACCCTGAAAGGTTTTCACCAACAAACCTCTCTCATTTGTTCATCTCTCAACTCACTGTTGCCTTATGGTGTCCGTGAGGGTTTTCACCAATAAGACTCTCTCATTTTTAATTTCTCTTAGCTTTCCATCGCCTTACGTGCCCGTGAGGGTTTTCACCAATAAGACTCTCTTATTTTTCATTCTCTTGCTCAGAATGGAGTGTTTCCACTGATATGAATCACACTTCTACTTGCTTGACTTAGCATCTCTCGAAGACTGATCGGAAGGTCTTTCTTTGGACCGTAATGTGGGATTTTGGATAGGGTTAGAAAGAAAGGATATCAAAAGGCTCAAAACAACTCAAATGGGTTCAAAATTACAATTCTTGGAATCAGATTTCTACAACAACCACAATTTTTCGCCCCAATTTCTTTGTTTGGGGACTTTTGAATTTTTATTTTGATGAGATCGAACCGTGAGGCTGCCTACATATCCATAAAAGGAATCAGGTCGAACGTTGTTAATGACACAGGAATTGCTTTGTGGTTGTTACTTCTCTGTTTTATTTTCTTTCCCTTTTTCTTTTTTATTCTTTTTCTTTTTCTTTGTTTCTTTCTTTTTCTTTATATTTTCTCTTTTTCCTTCCTTTCATTCTTTTCCATTCTTTCCGTTTTCTTTTCTCCTCTATTTTCTTCTTTACTTATTTACTTACCTTTTGCGCTCATATTTCTAAATTTTGCTACTGATTCCAAAAGAGGGGTATAAAAGAAGATAAATAAGGCTCAAAGGGGTAACAAAGGGCAAAGTGTTTAGATAGCAGAATAAAATGCCCTCGTCATTCCAATCTTCAAAACATGCCAAGTACAAACAAACACAATTTAAACCAAAGAAATCATACATAATATCTTTTGACTGCATCAGAATTAATAGTCATATCTACACATTTGCCTTCTATATTTGTTAAATACAAAGCACTATTGGACAACACTCTCGTTACGATTAACGGCCCCTGCCAATTTGGGGCGAACTTGCCTTTCACCTCAGCCTGATGTGGAAGGATGTGTTTCAATACTTGTTGACCCACTTCAAATTTTCGTGGATGCACCTTCTTGTTATATGCTCTTACCATTCTCTTTTGATACAACTAGCCATGGCACATTGCTGCCAATCTTTTTTCGTCAATCAAACTCAATTGCTCCAAATGGGTTTTGAACCACTCATCATCATCAATCTCGGCTTCAGCAACAATTCGAATGGATGGAATTTCAACTTCTGTGGGTATCACTGCCTCAGTTCCATATACAAACAAATAAGGAGTTGCACGTACTGAAGTGCGAATAGTAGTGCGATAACCTAGCAAAGCAAAAGGAAACTTCTCATGCCATTGCCTGGACCCCTGTACCATTTTCCGAAGTATCTTCTTTATATTCTTGTTGGCTGCCTCAACTGCTCCATTCACCTTGGGGCGGTATGGGGTGGAATTTCAATGTGTAATATTAAACTGTTGACACACTTCTTTAATCAAATGACTATTAACATTAGCACTATTATCTGTGATGATCACCTTTGGCATTCCGAACCGACAAATGATATTTGAATGAACAAAATCGACCACTGCCTTCTTGGTCACAAATTTGAAAGTTTTAGCTTCAACCTACTTAGTGAAATAGTCAATGGCCACCAGAATGAACTTGTGTCCATTGGATGTTGCTGGCTCAATTGGTCCGATGACATCCATACCCCAAGCAACAAAGGGCCATGGTGCGGACATTGTGTGCAATTCAGATGGCGGAGAATGAATCAAATCTTCGTGTACTTGGCATTGATGACACTTGTGCACAAAGATGATACAATCTCACTCCATGGTAAGCCAATAATAACCTGCTCGAAGAATTTTCTTTGCCAAAACATAGCCACTCATATGGGGCCCGCAAACTCTCGAATGTACTTTAGTCATGATGATCGTGTCTTGCTTAGAATCTACGCATCTTAACAATCCGAGGTCTGGAATTCTTTTGTACAAAACTCCTCCGCTTAAGAAGAATCCACTTGCCAATCGTTAAATTATTCTTTTTTGATCACTTGTGGCTTGCACCGGATATGCCCCCATCCTGATGTATTCATTGATATCATGGAACCACGACTCACCATCAAGTTCTTCTTCTACCATGTTACAGTAAGCATGCTGATCACAGACCTGAATATGTGAAGGGTCGATGTAAGCCTTATCTGGATGATGTAATATTGACGCCAGAGTAGCCAAGGCATCAGCAACCTCATTATGGATCCTAGGGATATGCCTGAATTCCACTGATCTGAACCACTGACAAAGATCCTGCAGACATTGTCGATATGGTATGAGCTTCAAATCTCGAGTCTCTCATTCTCCCTAAATCTGGTGCACTAACAGATCTGAATCTCCCAAAACCAGCACTTCCTGGACTCCCATGTCTACTGCTAATCGTAAACCTAAAATGCATGCTTCGTACTCAGCCATGTTATTTGTACAATAGAAACGAAGTTAAGCTGTGAAAGGGTAGTGGTGCCCTATTTCAGAAATGAGCACAGCTCATATCCCAACACCTTTCATGTTAGCATCCCCATCAAAGAAAAGTTTCCAACCGGGCTTCTAATCCTGCTAGAACTCCTCAATATACGTTACCTCTTCATCAGGAAAATAAGTCTTTAACGGCTCATATTCTTCATCCACCGGGTTCTCGGCCAAGTAATCAGCCAAAGCTTGGGGTTTCATTGTCATCCGAGTCACATAGACGATGTCAAATTCTATAAGCAAAATCTGTCACTTTGCGAGTCTTCCTGTAGGCATAGGCTTCTGAAAAATATACTTCAAATGATGCAGGCAAGAAGTGAGATAAGCAGTATAGGATGACAAATAGTGCTTCAACTTTTGTGCCACCCAAGTCAGGGTGAAACATGTCCTCTACAGGGAAGTATGCTTAACCTCATAGGATGTGAACTTCTTGCTGAGATAATAAATGGACTGCTCTTTCCGGCCAGTGATGTCATGTTGACCCAACACGCAACCAAATGAATTATCTAGGACTGTCAGGTAAAGAATCAACGGTCTTTCTGGTTCCGGCGGTACCAACATAGGTAGGTTTGATAAATAATATTTGATCTTATCAAATGCTTCCTGGCATTCATCAGTCCATTTGACCATAACATCCTTCTTCAGCAACTTAAAGATGGGCTCACAAGTTGTCGTGAGTTGAGCAATAAACCTGCTGATGTAGTTTAATCGCCTGAGCAAAATCATCACCTCAGTCTTGTTCCTTGGAGGTGGTAATTCCTAGATAGCCTTGATTTTTGATGGGTCCAACTCGATACCTCGACGACTGACTATGAATCCCAATAGTTTTCTGAATGGAACACCAAATGTGCACTTGGCGGGGTTAAGCTTAAGATTGTACCTGCGGAGCCTCTAGAAAAACTTTCTTATGTCTTTGACGTGGTGAGACTGCTTCCTGGACTTTATGATCACATCGTCCATGTAGACCTAAATTTCCTTATGTATCATTTCATGGAATATAGTCACCATTGCTCTCATGTAAGTTGCCCCAGCATTTTTCAAACTGAATGGAATTACCCAGTGGCAATAAGTTCCCCACGGTGTGATGAATGTTGTCTTTTCCACATCTTCCACATCCATTAAAATCTAATGATACCCCGCATAGAAATCCACAAAAGACCCAATCTCATGCTTGGAACAATTATCAATCAAAATATAGATATTTGGCAGTGGGAAATTGTTCTTTGGACTCGCTTTGTTGAGGTCACGGTAATCAACACACACTCTGGTCTTACCATCTTTCTTTGGCACATGCACAACATTAGCTAACCATGTGGGATATCGCGTGACTCGAATGACTTTTGCATCAAGCTGCTTTGTGACTTCTTCTTTAATCTTTACACTTATATTATTTTTGAACTTTCTCAACTTCTGCTTGATGAGAGGGAATGCTAGATCAATTGGCAATTTATGGACCACCAAATCGGTGCTCAAACCTGGTATGTCATCATACGACCATGCAAAAATATCCTTATATTCCAACAATGCTTTAATTATTTCTTCCCTGATTTGCGGTTCAAGATGGATACTTATCTTAGTTTCTCTGACATTATCTGGGTTCCCCAAATTGATTGCTTCCGTATCATTCAGGTTATGCTTGGGGTTTTCTTTAAAATGATTTAGTCACTTACTAATCTCTTCAAAGGCCTCATCCTTATCATATTCCGATTCATCATTACACTCTATTTCTTGAATTATTATTTCAAAATTAGATTTACTTTTAAGACTAGGCCGATGTTTCCTCATGCATGTCATGTCATTAAAACCAACATAAAAAGAACGGTACAGAGAAAAAAAGAAAACAAAAATAAAACTATCTGGAATAATGGAAAAGGGAAATTGCATTTCATTGAAAATAAAGGATAACATGGTTTGTACATCAACAAACGGAAAATAAAAGTCTGGGTCACAACCCTAGAATGACCCAGATAGAAAGGAAAACAAAACAAACTACCAAGGCTCCTTCCGGTTAGGGAGAGGAGTAGCCTTCCAATTGTTAAGCTTTACATTCAGCCTGACGAACTGCACGCCTGCTTTGGTAAAACCTTCTCCAGCTTCTACCATGTTCACATCATCAAACAACCTCTGGAACCTTTTAATTAACTCCTCATCAATGTCAACCACAAAACATGGAACTGTTATCACTGAGTGTTTCCTAGCGCCGAGCTTAACAAAAGACCTAGAGAGACATGAGATAGGCTTTGGAAGTGCCCACGCCTTCCATTTCAACCTTTATCCCTTTTCACATCTGCCATTGTAGGTTTAAATCCAAGACCGAACGTACCCAAATTTTCAGAGGGACACCGACTGTATGATACCCTACAGGGATGCGCCCAGACCTTTTCCTGGTACAAAACCATTTTCAGCATTTTAGAGGCCACCATGATGGATGCAGAGGCCATTTTTGGAGTTGGAACACATTTTCCTTCTGGAACCTTCTTGAATTGCACTGTTTCAAAAACTTGGTAGACCCAAGGACCTTTGTCATCTTCAGCTTCAATAAATGGGACGGAGGCATCACTGTGAGCATATAAATTTTCTTCGCCATGCACATCGATCTCCTGTCTATCCCACTCAAACTTGACCATATGGTGCAAAGTGGACAGGACTACTTTGGCAGCATGTATCCAAGGCCGACCCGGCAGCAAATTGTAAGAGATGGCTACGACCAATATTTGGAATTCCATGGTGAATTCCACAAGTCCTATGGTCAATTCAAGCACTATATCATCAATCGAGTCTTTCCCTCCACCGTCAAAACCTCGGACGCATATGTTGTTCTTGTGAATCCTCTCATCATCAACTTTCAGCTTCTTCAGAGTTGAGAGAGGGAAAATGTTTGCGTTAGACCCATTGTCAACTAGAACCTTGGTGACCATGGAATTTTCACATTTTACCGTTAGATAGAGAGATCTGTTGTGTTTAGTACCTTCTACATGCAACTCATCATCAGAGAAAGTGACCCTGTTCACCTTAAATATTTTGTTGGCAATCTTTTCCAAATGGTTCACTGAAACTTTGTCAGGAACATGAGATTCGTTCAGAATTTTCATCAGGGCCCGATGATGCTCATCCGAATGGATCAACAATGACAGCAAGGAAATTTGAGTGGCGTCTTTATCAGCTTATCCACGATGGAGTAATCTTGTACCTTTATTTATCTAAAAAATTCCTCTGCTTCTTCCTCAGTGATTGCTTTCTTTACTAGAACCGGATTATCTCTGGATATTTTGGCTTTTCTTAACTCTTCAGGGGCAAAGCATCTCCCCGAGCGAGTTAGTACTTGGGCCTCATTTACTTTTTATTTCATTTCCTTTCCCCAGTAGGTCACTATCACCCCCTCAAAGCTCCAGGGGACAACCTTGGTGTTGACTACTGTAAGGCCCCGTAAATAATCTTTTTGGTCTCAAAACTTAGTAACTCGTGGTGTCGACTCCGAATATGTGTTAGGAATGGGTAGAATTAGCTCGCCGCGGTTCGGACTCTTGGTAGTGATCTAAGCCTTTAAAAATCAAAAGAATCAGTTTTTCCAGAAATTGTCAAAAATGTGGTCCAGAATGTGGTCGCAGATCAGCTATGCGGACCGCATTCCTACTGCAGAGTGAAGCAGAAGAATTGTCAAAGTTGATGTCAAAAATGCGGTCCATTATGCAACCGCATAATCGATATGCGGACCGCATTCCT
>MU701352.1:129236-177707 GCA_026770625.1 Nicotiana glauca | reverse complement strand
AGTTCAGTCAGATTTGACATAATAAAAACAATACTAAATATTTTTCCAAAACAAAATTTTCTTTCTTTTTTTTTCAAAATTTCGGTAGAGTTTCAATACTTTTTGGACATCGGGTTTTTTCAAAACAGGTAATTATCTCTCTCAGCCCTCAAATTGATTTTTCTCTTTCCCAACTTTTCTCCATTATTTAAATGCCGGTCAACATGTAATCCGAAGCAAATAAATGCACAAGTAGCAAGTAGAATGCATCAAGATGGTGTTTTCATTTCGGGTACACCTGTCCTAGACAGACCCAACCCCTGTGTTGAGTCTCCAAAGTCAAATGTACGTGATGCAAACAAGCGTTCCTATTAGGGATCCGTCATGAGGCTTACTAGGTTTAAGAACTTGGGTGTATTATTCTAGACCTGGCTTACCCGAGCGGACAACTCGAGCCGGGAAGGGGGGGGGGGGTGCAGCGTACCGGGGATACAGAAGCTCCGCCGACTTAGAAACTTATTCGAACCTTGTTTAAGATGGGATATGACTCTAAACAGAAGAAAAGTCACATGAAGTGCACCCTTCTCCATTATGTAGAAGACTCAGAGAGAGGAAGGGTTTCGCAACAGTTTATATATACAATTCACAAAATATCAAAGAGGTAAAGCATTTAGTACATATAGCATGGAACATGTAGGAAAATCAGATAAAGCCAAATATAATAGTCATTCTAAGCTCAAATTATTGAACCCTGAATCGAAATTCTAGGTTTGTATCCCCAGCAGAGTCGCCAGAGTTGTCACACCTCCTTTTTTACACACCACCCCGGGAGGATAGTGTATAAGGGAGTTTTTCCACTTTAAGTCACATTATTCGAATTGATATTAATTATTTATTTCAGAGTCGCCATTTGGGATAGGTTTGGCTTTTAGTGTCCCAAGTCACCGGTTTATCTTGAATCCCAAATCGAGGAAATTTCGACCTCCCGAATGGAGTCTGCGAACCAGAAATTATGAATAAGGGATTCTGTTGACCCCCCGAATCCCGTGGTTCTAGCACGGTCACTTAAACTATTATAAATGGCTTAATATCTGATTTTAATACATGTTTTAGCCTATGGTATAGTTTTAACTTATTAGCCGCTTTCTATTCATTTTAAAGAAGATTTAACGTCGTCTAAAATATGTCTTTGGACTGCGTCACATGAAATGCACCCGCAATCCGAAATATATTTTATTCAAAGTTATTAAGATTTTTATTTGGGTCACATGAAATTCACACCCGAGTTCAGGAAGGTAATTTTTAAAATAGCGCGCTTAAAGCAACTACGCACCTTCAACTTTGCGAGGGCCATGGAAAATTCAACTAATGGCACGTCCCGAGTTCTAAATATTTTAATGTGAATATTTAAAAGAGGGCCACGCAATTTATGAATTTTATTTGGCGCGGCGCACCTCGTTTTATTTTTAAGGCCATCCTAAAAGGGACTATTATTCTCTATTAAAGATTGTCTCTAAAGGCCTAATTAATTAATATTATGGATAAACTACTATTAAAAGTATTCAAACGGATTCGGGCCTCAAGTTCAAGTCCAAACTCAAACAAAAGAATCTCCATCATTGAAAACCCCTTTAATTTGAGATTGCTACTTAACTTGAAAGGCCCAAACTATAATTCAAAATTTTAAAATCCTTAAATCTAATAGCTTCAATAAGTAAGATGGAGCTTTTCAGCGTGCTGGGCCTCGGAGCCAGCCCAAGAAGATAGGAGACTGTCCGATTTTTGTTTTTAAAGCTATTTGAAAGTTGTCTAGAGCTTGGGCAGGCCCAAATCGATATCCAGTAGGTCCTGAGACTCAAGATCGAGTCCCATGGGCTCAATTGGGTAAGATCAATTACCAGGATGAAAGCCCCGTCATCACGATCCTAGCCAATCCAGACATTAACATGAGCATAATAAAATGAAACAAAATAAAATGAATCCTGACCTTATGCTTATACTCAGGTCATATGTGTAATGATGCATCAGTATGTTTACTTCTGAGATTCTACTCTTTAAGTCTAAAATAAAACCTAGTTTCATTTAATACATTTTTGGAGTCGATTCATGTACTGAAATGAGGAAAGAAGTTATGGAAGCTCTCAACGGCAAAATCACCTGAAAACTTAAGGCTAGACATTCCTACATAAGAATCCATATACTCAATCCATCAGTGAGTCTAAGAATACATCAGTTTTTAACAAATTGGAAGGAGGGCCATCAATGCCAACATATTATCATTATACTGAAACAACTATGTCGAACTAAGTACTATTATGCTAAACTATTGCTCTTCAAGGATTCTAAATAGTGGTTTAACAGTGATAATGTGAAGGAAAGCAGCTCATGAATTCAATGGAGTCCACAATAGAGCATTACAGTCCAAATAGTCCAGTTTGTTTTACAAATGAAAATTCAATAAAATCCTAAAACTAGTTGAAATACAGTAATGAAGTTCGACAAAGAAAAACAGACAACACTTCATTTCATTTCCAAAACTTGAGAGCTACATGATGTGTACCTGGAATTGAGGCAAAATAAGAAGGAAATTCGAGTCAGGAAGGTAGCAAATGACAAACAGTAGAAACGAGCAGCAATCAACAGCAGTTTCGAATTAATTCAACCCAGGAAATGTTATCAAGTACCCAAGAAGTGATTGTAATCACGTAGCACAAATGAACAACACAAAAACAGCTTGAATGATCAAGTTGAAACTCAGCAATTAATCCAGGAGCTCCTGAAACCTCAACTACTGAATTACCAGGCCAATTCAAGTCATTTTAAACCTTATATCAACTGGAAATTTGATTCAAAAGCTGGAACTCAAAATTATCCTAAGAGACTTCAATGGAATAGTGATTTTTGAAGTTTTTGGTTGCCTGAAGTTTCAGAACTTTACAGTATTTTTAAGACTAATTTTTTTTGGATTTTTGAATATTTGATCTCACTAGGCTTCTCAAATTTTGAATTTTGAAATTTTCCAGATCTAAAACATTTTAACACTTCTAACTTTGTCAGATTTTTCCTCTCAAAATTTTTCAGATTTAAAAATCTCTAAACTTAAGGCAAGGGGTATGCCTTTTTATAGGCAAAACTAGGGCCGCATCAGATTTTTTGTTTTACACCCTAAGTCCCTCTTTTATTTTCATATTTTAGCTAGTTAGTCCTTTACTTATTGGCTTGTTGCCCAAGTTATACTACTAAGTTCTTGAAATTCAAATTAGAACCCCCTTCTAGAAGGTTCTATGGGGTTCTATTTTAGTTATTGCATGATTTTCTTAATTGAACTGCCTATACTACCCCTACATTAGTCCTCAATTACTATACTATCCAGCCTTGTTAACTTTGGTCAAAACTGACCATGGTTAAACAAAACAAATGCTGGATTATTCAGCTATATCCAAATATTTTCTAAAATTGAATTAATCAATATAACTAATACTAATTAGAGCTGGAAATCAATTCTAATTAATACTATATCCTAAGGCTAAAATTAAACAATGAACTAACAACTAGCAGCAGACAAATAAAAATTGAAAATAACAGTAAAAATCATGAATCATACAATCGAAACAAAACACAAAACTAAAAGAATAGAATCATGCTTTTAGTCATCAAGTTAACAGAAAATTCAGACTTAAACCAAAAATAAAAAAATAAGAAAAATGACAGGATCAACAGAACAACAAATCAAACAAAAAATAAAATAAAACTAGAATCAACAGAACAAAAAATCAATTAAAACCTAAGGATCCTCAATCAGTTAACGTGAAGAATGATGGATCAATGAGGGAATATCGCATTCAACCAAACAAAATTATTATGCAAAGAAGAAGAAATAAGCAAGAACTTAAACGAAAAAAAAATCAAATAAGAAAGAAAGACTTACTGATTTTGGCCTTCTAATCGACTGACCTTGAATCGAGTTCCCAAATAATGTTATATGTTTGTTCTTGCTAAGAACAAGCACATAACCTTATTTTGGAACTCAATTCATCACTCGTAAGCCTTTGGAAATTCATTTCAGTTTTAACCTAACCCTAGATCTAAAATTCGAATAGTTCCAACTGGATTTGAGGGGTTTTGATTTGGGTTTTGGGAAGAGGAGGTCAAGAAGGCTATGGGGTGTAATTTTGGTGAGGCTTAGGGGCGGCCCCGCCGTGGCGGAGGCGGCGTTAGGGTTTTGATTATTCGAAGGATTTTGGTGATATTTGAAGGAAACTGAGGCTGGATTCGGCATAGGGAAGGTGAGAGGAAGGTATGGTGTAAATTTTAGGGGGTTTGGAGACTTGCCACCGGCGGAGGCGATTTCCGGCCGGCGGCGGAGGGTGGCGGCATTACGCCGACGTATATTAGGGTGTTTTGTGAGATGATTGAGGGGTAGGGGGCTGTTTGGACACTTTTATACTATAAAACCTAGTTAGTTCCGAACCGTTGGATTGATGAGATCCAACGGTCATGATTCAAAGGCCATAAAACGACGTCGTTTCAATCATTAAAACACTGGATCGGGTGAACCATGGGTTGGGCTTGGGGTTCGGTCTTGGGGAGGGATTAGTTTGGGGTTCATTTGGGCTAACCAAGTTACATAAAAACTGGACCAAACAGGCTGACCCTTTTCCTCTCTTCTTTTATTCTATGTCCATTAATTCTTTCTTTTATTTGCTTAATTTTATTTCATTTTCTTTTCATTCAATTTTTTATAGATTTTTTTGTTAAATACACAAATAAAACGAGAAAAGACCTGATTTAACTCTAATTTTCTAAAATTAACTAAATCCTAATTTTTTTTAAAAAAAAAGGAAAAATCAAAAATTAAAAGTAAAAAATGCAAAAGGACTATTTTTGTTATTTTCTCTTATTTTGTGCAATGTTAATTAACTAGTGGAACTAAAAATTTAAAATTGGGTCCCAAATGCAAGTATGCTATTTTTGTATTTTTTATGAATTATCATGCACCCAAAAAATACTAAGTTATGCAATTAATTCCCTAAAATTCAAATAATAAAAAGAAAAATCCTAATTTTATGAATTCTATAGGAATAATTCAAGCGAGGCAAAAATTACGTGCTCACATTAAGGGAGTTGCGAAGGGAGTTGCGAAGGGAGTAGGAGATGATAGTCTGTGCCCGTTGAATAATACGAGTAACTCCCTACCTTAAGGGAGTTGCGAAATATTATTTGTGTTGCACAGGGTGATCCTTTAGGGTAAAAAAACTTAGGACCCCCCTCCTCTCTTCTTTATACATTTGGTCATCTAATATAGACCGTTATAGTTATATCCTTGTAACCCTTATTTCTCATTATGTTATAATGAATTTATTTGACTCGTACTCTGTTTATCTTGCATAATTATAATTCACATAGTCTTAAGTTCGGCAGGGACCCACAGTTGTGGACCTCGAAGAGTGGCTCACACCTTCTCTTTAAGGTAATTTGAGCCCTTACCCGATCTTTGGTAGCATTGACTAGTCAAACAAAGTTATTTGCAAAAAAGGTTCCCTAATACACCTTAAAAATCATTAGGTCGCGACTCTTCTTCTTTTAACACTCTATCTTCCATCCAAAATAGTTGTCACAATGACCAAACCCGCTTTTGCGAGGAAAAAAGGGTGCGATACCAAGATGTAGTAAAGCCTAAGAATAGACAACTAAGGCTATGAAACAAGATATATCAATAGTCGTAAATTTGACAAAGTACCGAGCGAAGAACTTAAATACACCTTTAGATTCCAAAGGGACAGCTTGTCATAGACCTGTATATGTTCATAAAGTGAGGACTAGAGATTGGCTAAAAGCTGGAGGAAAAAGGAGAGATGATTCGCATATGCAAACAAACAAAGTCAGAGTCGTACGGGTTACATGAAATAAGGTTACGGGTTACATAAAAAAAGGTAGCATGAGTTACGAGATTTGAAGAATTCCGACCATAGGTCGTAGTGTGAGAAAGAGGCCTAAAGGTATTCCCGAAAACTGATGAAATGTGCTTCCTTGCATGAGTGTTGGAATATGAGTCAAAGAGATGAAAATTAACTCAAGAAGGAGTAATTTTGGACAAGGACTAAAGCAAAGCAAAAAGAGAAAAATGCGGACCGTACAATATTATGTGCGACCACAGATTATGAAGAATCCTCTATCAAATTTCACATGCAAAGTGCGGATTGCACAATTATTGTGCGACCGTAGAAGATGAGGTTCAGAGAGGTGTGACTTTGGGACCATGAAGAAGTGCGAACCGCACAATTATTATGCGGCCACACTAAATAACATGCGGTCCGCAGAAGTCGCTCATGTCAAGTTCAAGCTCAAGAGTGCGGTCACATTTAGAGATGTGCGGCCGTTTTTCCTTTACTGCTTTAGGTAACTTTGTAATAGTTTATCATTATAACATTGGATTTTCTTTCCTTTATAATCTATTATGAGTTCAATCTTATTTTCTTCTTTACTTTCTTCAATTTTCTCTGTGAGTGGCTAATTTCTTAGCTAGGGTTGTGACCTAACCCTAGTGTGGGTAAGGGGTGTTTAATTTTAAGGCTTTTTTTGTGATTGGATGAGAGATATTTAGCCTAGTTCTTGCTTGAATTTAATAATTAATGGTTGCAAATATTGGTTCATGCCTAATTGACTTAGTCTCTACTTGAGAAAGAGAGACCAAGTCTAGAAAAACTTGACTAACAAGGAATTGGGGTGAACTCAAGAAATTGATAGCCCCAATTAAAGGGTTGAATCTATAGATAGTAAGACCCGACTTGAGCATATATTACTTATTTTGTGAATTACCCAATTGGACTTGAGAAAGACAAATTGGGCAAAACTACTCTAACTATCGAGAGGTATCGAGTGGGTAATTGCGTGTGATTGCTATATTAAACCCCAACCAATCAAACTTTCATTAAAGCCTACAATCCGTTAGGTAACCACTTAGGTGGAAGTCACAACCCTAGATCTTTTACAAACTTGAAAAACAACAATACCAAAAATATCGATCTCTAGCTTTTAATTACAAACCGGAGCATAAAAATTAGAAGTAGAAAGAAACAACCAAACATGTGGAAATGCATTTTTGGCACGTCAAACACTTAGTCTAGATATATACCTATCCAATATAAGCTCTATATGAAATCGACCCCGACTCACATTGGATAATTATAATTGCATCGACTACTTCAGAATCCTAATTCGTGGTGTGAATTTGGGCTACATCATGCCCTGGCCTTTGGATTAATTCACAAAGTAAATTACTAGATGGAAAGAACAAATATTAAAGTATTTGTAAGAAGTATAGTTATAAGACTGATAAGCGCATCANGGGGGGGGGGGGGGGGGGAATGATGTTACTCCCCACGTTTTCGGACGTGAGAGTACATTGCAAGTCAATTGATGTAAGCTCATAAATGAGTTTGCCATTGAAAGTACATAAAGTAAGTTAATCATGTTATCATGGAGGTTAAAAATCTTTAAGATCATGTGTCACGACCCAAAATCAACTAAGGGTCGTGGTGGCGCCGGACACCACTGTCAGGCAAGCCAACCAAGAATGCATAATCAAATTCCAGTTTTAGTATTTGCGGAAATCTTTTTTTTCTTACATGTTAAATATTAAACAATAAAGTTTTTACAAAAATGAACGTAAAGTCAATAAAGGACTTAATACTGAATAACCCAAAATCCTCCAAGAACCCGGTGTCACAAGTGCATGAGCATCTACTTATAGGGAAATAAAATACAACATCCATCCTAAATACAGTGGAAATAAATACAATATGCCGAAAAGAACTACACTAACTGCGGGTCGCCTCGAATAATGCAACTCTCCTAGTCCAAGAATCATCCGCGCTACTACGCCCAGTAGCCTACTAAAGGTACATATACCTGTACAACAAAAATGCACAGAAGTGTAGTATGAGTACGTAAACAATGTGTACTCAATGAGTATCCCGCCTAATCTCGAAGAAGTAGAGACGAGATGGTCAACTTCGACACTTACTAGGGGTCAATTGACGATATACTAACAATGTGAGGAAATCGTGGATTTATATAGCAATTCTAATTCATGAAGCCAGAAAATAGGTAAACACCTTCAACAAATAATCAAGGATTTTCAAGGTTTACTCTTTATTATCTTATCAATTCATATCAAGTCACGAAGGGCAAATTTCATGTTTAAAATTCTCACGCGAAAAATAACATGCGCAAATCACAACGAGGCGACGGCCCAATCCAACAAAAATGTAAACTATGCACTGCCGAGGGTCGAACGGCCGGAGCCATAGATGCATCTATTACTCCGCTCGCGAATCTATCCATGCTACGCAGTCAACATAAAAAAAAATGTCGCCCTGCTCGCGAATCATCCATGCGACGCCGGTACACATAAAATACATGTTCAAATAGCCAATTAAGAATTTATCGGGGAATAATTATCCAAATAAAACCAATTCTCGTTTAACAATTTTTTAAGAATGATGTTTAATCCTTTTAGAAATTCACTTACTAATGCAATGTGATTTAAGCAATTCAAGGTATCAATGGGTTCATAAATAATCAAAGTATAACATGCTTTTGGTTCCTAACTACCCGGACAATAGCATAATAGTAGCTACGCACGGACTCTCGTCACCTCGTGCGTACGTAGCCCCCACAAATAGGAGCACATAATTTCACCTATGGGGACAATTCCCTCTTACAAGGTTAGAAAGGAGACTCACCTCGCTCCGAAGATCCATAACCGGCTTCCGTGCCCTTTCGAAGACTCTAACTGATGCACCACGCTCCAAAACTACCCAATGGTTACACAAATCCATTAATATATGCTCAATTATTCATTACAATCTAATTTATACCAATTCCTAAGTCCGATCAAAAAGTTGAACAAAACGCCCTCAAGCCCAGGTGCCCGGAATCAGAAATGTTTCGAAGATAAAGGTTACCCAGAACATTAGGAACTCAAATATATAATTTTTACTAAATTCCATACCCAATATCGTTGTTAAATTCCAAGAATACAAATTCTAGGTCTTTCTACCAAAACTTCCAAATTTCTACTAATTTCAATGCTCAAATCCATGCATAGTTGATGTATTTAACTCAAAATAGGTGGGAATAACTTACCTTATCATTGATGATGAAAATCCTCTATTGAAGCTCCCCAAAAATCGCCCAAGCTATCAAAAATATGAGAGAAATGGCCAAGTCCTAATTTTTAAACAAACATTCTGCCCCAACTATTTTTGCACATGCGGTCCATTCACCGCTTCTGCAGTTCCGCAGGCGCGACCGCTCTACCGCATCTGCGGTCCTTTCCAGGCCCCCTTATTTCCGCTTCTGCGAGCCATATACCACAGATGTGGTTCCGCATCTGCGTCTCCTTGACCGCATCTGCGGCCCCCCTTCACTTTGGTCCAAACCGCATCTGCGGCTCCCCTGGCCGCATCTGTGGCTCCGCACCTGCGGCCCATTTTGCAGGTGCGGTTATGATAGCAACCAGCAATCCTCAACCTTCCAAAAATCCCATTTTTGATCCGTTAACCACCCCGAATCCACCCGAGGCCCCCGAGACCTCAACCAAAACTACCAACCAATCCCAAAACACGTTACGGACTTGCTCGAGGCCTCAAATCATATCAAACAATGCTAAAACCATGAATTACACCCCGATTCAAGCTTTATGAACTTCAAAATTTCAAACTTCTACTTCCAATGTTTAAACCTGTCAAATCACATCCGATTGACCTCAAATTTTACACACAAGTCATATTTGACATTACGGACCTACTCCAGCTTTCGGAATCAGATTCTGACCCCGATATAAAAAAGTCCACTTCTGGTCAAACTTCTCAAAAACCTTCAAATTTCTATCTTTAGCCAATGGCTCCAAAATGACCTACGGACCTCCGAAATCACTTCCGATTGCGCCCCCAACTCCAAAATCACCATACGGAACTATTCACAGTCTCGGAATCCCAAACGGATATCGATAACACTGAAATACACTTTAAGAAAAACTTATGAAATTTCTTCTAAAATGTTAACTTCCACAATAGGCGCCGAAACGCTCCCGGGTTATCCGAACCCCAAACCGGGCATACGCCCATGTCCGAAATCATCATACGAACCTGTTGGAACCTTCAGATCTTGATTTTGAGGTCGTTTACTCAAAATTCCAATCCTAATTCATTCTTTCACTTTAAGCTTCTGAAATAAGAATTCTCTTTCCAAATCGTCTCTGAACTTCCCGAAACTTAATTCCGACCACGTGTACAAACCATAATACCTTAAAGGAAGCTGTTCATGGCCTCCGACTACTGACACAGCGCTAGGACTCAAAACGACAGGTCGGGTCGTTACATTGTCTCCCACTTAAATATATGTTCGTCCTCGAACGTGCTGATAACTACACCAGAATGGTCTGAAATCGCTGTTAAACTTCCCATGCACCTTCCCGTGCTACCACTGCTCAGTTGAGCACATTAGCTCAATCTATTCTGAAGATATTCTCTTTTATTCAAGCAGATACGCCCTAAGGCCCAATTCCAATATCCGAAATTTCATGTCCGACCTGTTCCACCATAAGGCCACCATATCAATCACCACACGCTGTACTCAAACATAGCTGCATAACTTTGCTGAATTCATTCCTAGCATTGCTTAACTCACCGGACCACAATAACCTTTTTCTGATCAAATTAGTATAAATCCTACCAATCTGATGCCCCAGTAGCACCCCATGACATACACAGGTCTTGCTCCAACCTATACCATACCGCCACTACGGAAGGGATGTGCAGAAGTTTATAATCAACTACCGAGTCAACAATTCATTAGGTCCATACTCCTGATAAAAACCTTCACCTCATTATGAACCCAATAGTGGTCCTGTCTCCATAACATACCTTATTCAGCTGGATTGCACAGAATCCTAGTTCGAGGGACCTCGTCCCATTTGATTCAACTGCCCAGGCAACAGGCCACCCCAGACATTATCAAAAGTCCCATATAATGTTATAATGTGCCAACAGGCTACCATATCGAACACGATATAAATGAAAGCAAACTTCAAGAAGTAGATTCAACTACACCACTCGCGAATTATGCATGTGACGCGGTTGACTTAATTACACAAACACCCCGCTCGCGAATCATACATGCAACGCGGGCACACAGCTAATATAAACTTCCCTCAGAAAATAGGAAACAAAACACATAAAATAGATACGGGGAATTGTACTCAGCTTCATACTGTTGCGGCGCGCAACCCGATCCGAATAACATAACCATGGCAGCGTGCCACCCGATCTACCCATAAAACTCACATAAGGAGGTACGCACCGAGCAAGACTGCTCATTTCAATAATATACCGAATATCAGTCACAAGCACGCTAAGTGCATAATAACATCCCAGAGGGAATATATAGCATCATAAGCTACAAAATCAAGCACAACTGAGGTGCGATATACAAACTCAATCTCAAGAGCCATCTTGCTCATAAAAGATCACTTCTATGCGGATCCTCAACACATAAACAATTTCTCAAGCCGTTTCATAACTTGCACGGTGTAATGCATCACTTCATGAAATATCTGCCATCGAAATAACACCCTGACTACTCTTCCATAAGGAGCGTATTACTAAAATGAATATGTTTGGCCTGATATAGAGCCATATTCACATTTGAATCCATCCACCGACCTCAAGCCGATTCTGGTCGCACCGACTAGGCCAATAACCTTTCCAAGGTCCATAATAATCTCCCTCTTCTCATAACACACAAGAATGACCGTCATAACCGGAATACACATCCATAGTCCACAACTCAGTAACTGAGTGCCCTCCAGGTATGTATTCTCAATTTAACGATATCATCACAATTCTTCATACTTGGTTTAAATCTTTAATCAATCAAGTGACTACGTGCCACATTTATACAATCTTCCTGTGGGACACACTCCCACAACCCACCATAACAAATAATTGGGTCTTACCTCCAACCCACTGGCCGCACTGATGCTGAAAAACGTTCAAGAATCATTAACCATAATACAGGCCCTTCTTACAATACACCAATCTCAGGTGACGTGGAAAAAATACCAACTTACTTTAAACATCGAAGCTCCTTTCCTGCTCATCTGAGCTTGTGACGTCCTTGTCCACACCGAACTACAGCTTTGATTCTCATTCCAAATTCCATACTACTCGCCGCACCTGACATGCCAATGTATAGTAGGACACGATTGTTTATCACAATTCCAGAATTGCTAATAGATTAATACTTCATCACATCAAAGCTTTTCACTAAACTCACTTTAGGAGAACCATAGCAACACACAGGTGAATACTTATAACCGTAGAATATGCAACATCTAAGTAGTGGCCTATGCCACCATAGCCCTTCCGGAGTCTGCTTCCTCATAACAAGGCATAACAGAAGAATGCTTCTGAATAACATCAATTACGGCGACCAACAAGCCTCACACGCACCATCACAACTCACTTGCATAACTCGATCACGCTGAGGAAACTGATCGCCAATACTAATATGCCAAATTCAACTATGGCCAATCAATCTACCTTCTCCCAATTTATCCTTGATTGCCTTAGAGATAATACTAACTCAATCCATCACATATCATACTCCATCTGCACTCATCTTGAGTGACCTTGAATCATGAGACCATGCTGTCTCAAATGTCACAAACTATTTTCACACCTCCCAATTGCTACATCGCGAGCCAAAGCATCACAGAACGTTCTTAGCTTCCATTCGTAAGCTGCTGCAAAAGCTTGATTCTCAACTGCACCTATAGGCTCGAAATCATTAGGCATCACACTTTACCCCCTTTTTAATCCCACTAGGACCGTTGCTGAGAGCCACCCGCTCTGAATTGGCCCCGAATATAATCAACTCCATAAGTCTTCCATCACATGAATACCCCCTTGGCGAAGAACCCGCCGAATCACTTCCCTTGGAACCCCCATCTATACAAAGTGAAATCCTGAATCTTTCACCATTTCTGAACACAGGCCAATAAGGCCAACGATAGCCCACCTTTAATAATTCCTTTGCTCAGATTACCACTTATGGTCTTTCCGCGTAGCTGAAATAGCCCATCAATATGCTAATAACCAGAAACCTCGCAACTAGTTAACCATGAAACCCAATCATAAGCGGTGGGACTCTCCCACTTAGCTTGAAGACATTATTCCACAACTCTGGAATTCACCAAGGTTCCCTAACTTTCATCGACATAATCTTGCGCAATCAACCGCATAAATTCTCGTATTCTTTCTGCAAAACCCCCTAGTTTTATACACTGATTCCCCCAGTACCTTCGCACGACCGATCTCTTTGCTACATAACCGAAAAAATTCTTCGTAGAAGCCTCAGCAATCATGCGACTGCTAACCTGCTCACTTGGGTAACCCACCTATAGTAGGCTATCCCCGACATCTTTCAACACTGCTGCACATGGTACAATCACTATGACATCAATAACCCATCCTGAGTCCGATCTCACTCTCCAGCTGCGCAGGTCCATTTACCCCTCGTGGACATCATTTAAGTGTGCGACAACATCCTTTAAATTCATAGTCATGCTACATCCTTCTTCATTTAAGCGGCTCCTTTTCGTTATATAAATCTCCGGCCGCACAAGAATCCCTACTTTAAATTAGATCCGTACACCCCAATAACCAATCACCAATATTCTCAAATCATTCCAGACTCTCCTTAAGGAGCATAGTCATCTTATTACCAAGCCCCTACGTAGCTCCGCTGCTCTCCTACTTTGGGAAAACTCACTTCTTTAATCAACTGTTCTGCCTGCGCTCCCTAAGCCTGACCTTTTAGAAGTATAAAACTCTGCCTGACCCTTCCCACATGTCCTTCCTCATACTTTGCTGCTCACTTGCTGTCTTAAACAAAATCTATCTTTGTGGCACCTGAACCCACCATTGCTGCTAACTTAAACCTTTGCGAAGGTCATCTTTAACAAACCGTCAACATTAGAAATACTGATTCAATCCTGAATTTCCGCACCCTGCGATATCTAACAGTTGCATTTCCGATACAATTTCACGATATCTTGACCTGAAGACGAAATGTAGAAGATCACAAAACTGACAAACTTAATACGTTCAATTAGGACAACAGTACCCCATCATGGGAGAAAACTCCACCACGCTTGAAATTACCAAGTCTCATTACTTCCACCAGTGCACATTTGACCATCCTTAGTTCGATTGCCTTTCCCCCTGTCGGGAATAAAATATTGAATCTCTTGATTATGCACTGAATAAACCTCCCTTAAAGTCATTCACTGCCCCGACACGTGGGGAAAACATCCTACCATTATAACAATACCGCAGAACAATTGTTCATAAGCATTGTGGCAACTTGTGTCTAGCCCCAGAGCCCTCAGAAGTACCGCTACTGGGCTGAAACTATCAAAGGTCCTTCTACAACGCGACGATAATAATCCGATCAGCTATACTGGGAGAAACATCCCGTATCACATTTGTAGTACCAATACGGTTCTTTAATTCTCGATTTATAACGAGCGCTTTGCGTCGCATAAGATTGAGAAGGAAAGAAGCAAAGGCATAAGCCTCACATGAAATCAAATCGCACGATAAGGAATCAAGAAGGGAAGTACTCCTAACAGTCCTACAGCCTCCCGAGGATAAGTACAGACGTCCCCGTACCAATCCGCGAGACTCTACTAGACTTGCTCATGACTCGTGAGACCCTAGGAACCTAGTGCTCTGATACCATGTTGTCACAACCCAAAATCCACTAAGGGTTGTGGTGGCGCCGGATACCGCTATCAGGCAAGCCAACCAAGGATGCATAATCAAATTCCAGTTTTAGTATTTGCGGAAATCTTTTTTTTCTTATACGTTGAATATTAAACAATAAAGATTTTACAAAAATGAACGTAAAGTCAATAAAGGACCTAATATTGAATAACCCAAAATCCTCCTAGTACCCGGTGTCACAAGTGCATGAGCATCTACTGATAGTAAAATAAAATACAACATCCGTCTGAAATACAGTGGATAGGAAATAAATACAATATGCAGAAAGGGACTACACTAACTTCGGGTCTCTTCGAATAATGCAACTCTCCTAGTCCCATAATCATCCGCGCTGCTACGCCCAGTAGGCTGCTAGAGGTACATATACCCGTGCAACAAAAATGCACAAAAGTGTAGTATGAGTACGTAAACAACATGTACTCAATGAGTATCCCGCCTAATCTCGAAGAAGTAGAGATGAGATGGTCAACTACAACACTTACTAGGGGTCAATTGACGATATACTAACAATGTGAGGAAATCATGGATTTATATAGCAGTTTTAATTCATGAAGACGGAAAACAGGTAAACACATTCAATAAATAATCAAGGATTTTCAAGTTTTACTCTTTATTATCTTATCAATTCATATCAAGCCACGAAGGGCAAATTTCACGTTTAAAATTCTCACGCGACAAATAACATGCGCAAATCACACCGAGGCGACGGCCCGATCCAACAGAAATGTAAACTGTGCACTGCCGAGGGTCGAACGACCCGAACCATAGATGCATCTATTACTCCGCTCGCGAATCTATCCATGTGACGCGGTCAACATAAAATAAACAGTCACCCTGCTCGCGAATCGTCCATGCGACGCAGGTACAAATAAAATACATGCTCAAATAGCCAATTAAGAATTTATCGGGGAATAGTTATCCAAATAAAACCAATTCTCCTTTAACAATTATTTAAGAATGAAGTTTAATCCTTTTAGAAATTCACCTACTAATTCAATGTGATTTAAGCAATTCAAGTTATCAATGGGTTCATAAATAATCCAAGTATAACATGCTTTTAGGTCCTAACTACCCGGGCAATAGCATAAGAGTAGCTACGCACGGACTCTCGTCACCTCGTCCGTACGTAGCCCCCACAAATAGGAGCACATAATCAATTATTTCACCTATGGGGACAATTCCCTCTTACAAGGTTAGAAAGGAGACTCACCTCGCTCTGAAGATCCATAACCGGCTTCCGTGCCCTTCCGAAGACTCTAACTGATGCACCACGCTCCAAAACTAGCCAATGGTTACACAAATCCATTAATATATGCTCAATTATTCATTACAATCTAATTTATACCAATTCCTAAGTCTGATCAAAAAGTTGAACAAAACGCCCTCAAGCCCAGGTGCCCGGAATCAGAAATGTTTCGAAGATAAAGGTTACCCATGAACTTAGGAACTCAAATATATAATTTTTACTAAATTCCATACTCAATCTCGTGGTTAAATTCCAAGAATACAAATTCTAGGTCTTTCTACCAAAACTCCCAAATTTCTACTAATTTCAATGCTCAAATCCATGCATAGTTGATGTATTTAACTCAAAATAGGTGGGGATAACTTACCTTATCATTGATGATGAAAATCCTCTCTTGAAGCTCCCCAAAAATCGCCCAAGCTATGAAAAATATGAGAGAAATGGCCAAGTCCCGATTTTAAAACAACCATTCTGCCCCAGCTATTTTCGCACCTGCGGTCCTTCCCATGCCCCCTTATTTTCGCTTCTGCGAGCCTTATACTGCATATGCGGTTCTGCATAAGCAATTTCTCAATCCGTCTCATAACTTGCACGATGCAATGCATCACTTCATGAAATATCTGCCATCGAAATAACACCCTGACTACTCCTCCATAAGGAGCGTATTACTGAAATGAACACATTTGTCCTGATATAGAGCCATATTCACATTTGAATCCATCCACCGACCTCAAGCCGATTCTGGTCGCACCGACTAGGCCAATAACCTTTCCAAGGTCCATAATAATCTCCCTCTTCTCATAACACACAAGAATGACCGTCATAACCGGAGTACACATCCATAGTCCACAACTCAGTAACTAAGTGCCCTCCAGGCATGTATTCTCAATTTAACGATATCATCACAATTCTTCATACTTGGTTTAAATATTTAATCAATCAAGTGACTACGTGCCACATTTATACAATCTTCCTGTGGGACACACTCCCACAACCCACCATAACAAATAACTGGGTCTTACCTCCACCCACCGGCCGCACTGACGCTGAAAAGCGTTCAAGAATCATTAACCATGATACAAGCCCTTTATACAATACACCAATCTCAGGTGACGCGAAAAACAATACCAACTTACTTTAAACATCGAAGCTCCTTTCCTGCTCATCTGAGCTTGTGAAATCCTTGTCCACACCGAACTACAGCTTTGATTCTCATTCCAAATTCCATACTACTCACCGCACCTGACATGCCAAAGTACACTAGGACACGATTCTTTATCATAATTCTAGAATTGCTAATAGATTAATACTTCATCACATCAAATCTTTTCACTAAACTCACTTTAGGAGAACCATAGCAACACACAGGTGAATACACATAACCGTAGAATATGCAACATCTAAGTATTGGCCTATGCCACCATAGCCCTTCCGGAGTCTGCTTCCTCATAACAAGCCATAACAGAAGAATGCTTCTGAATAACATCAATTATGGCGACCGACAAGCCTCACACGCACTATCGCAACTCACTTGCATAACTCGATCACGCTGAGGAAACTGATCGCCAATACCAATTTGCCAAATTCAACTATGGCCAATCAATCTACCTTAAAAATAACCGTAGAATATGCAACATCTAAGTATTGGTCTATGCCACCATAGCCCTTTCGGAGTCTGCTTCCTCATAACAAGCCATAACAGAAGAATGCTTCTGAATACCATCAATTATGGTGACCGACAAGCCTCACACGCACCATCGCAACTCACTTGCATAACTCGATCACGCTGAGGAAACTGATCGCCAATACCAATTTGCCAAATTCAACTATGTCCAATCAATCTACCTTCTCCCAATTTATCCTTGATTACCTTAGAGATAATACTAACTCCATCTATCACATATCATACTCCATCTGCACTCATCTCGAGTGACCTTGAATCACAAGACCTTGCTGTCTCAAATATCACGAACTATTTTCACACCTCCCAATGGCTACATCGCGAGCCAAAACATCACAGAACATTCTGAGCTTCCATTCGTAAGCTGCTGCAAAAGCTTGATTCTCAACTATACCTATAGGCTCGAAATTATTAGGCATCACACTTTACCCCCTTTTAATCCTATTAGGACCGTTGCTGAGAGCCACCCGCTCTGATTTGGCCCCGAATATAATCAACTCCATGAGTCTTCCATCATATGAATACCCCCTTGGCGAAGAACCCGCCGAATCACTTCCTTAGGAACACACATCTATACAAAGCGAAATCCTGAATCTTTCCCCATGTCTGAACATGGGCCAATAAGGCCAACGATAGCCCACCTTTAATAATTCCTTTGCTCAGATTACCACTTATGGCCTTTCTCCATAGCTGAAATAGCCCATCAATATGCTAATAACCAGAAACCTCGCAACTAGTTAACCATACAACCCAATCATAAGCAGTGGGGCTCTCCCACATAGCTTGAAGCCATTATTCCATAACTCTGGAATTCACCAAGATTCCCTAGCTTTCATCGACATAACCTTGCACAATCAACCGCATAAATTCTCAGATTCTTTCCGCAAAACCCCCTATTTTTATACTCTGATTCCCCCACTACCTTCGCACGATCGATCTCTTTGCTACATAACCGAAAAAATTCTCTGCGGAAGCCTCACCAACCACGCGACTGCTAACCTGCTCACTTGGGTAACCCACCTATAGAAGGCTGTCCCCGGCATCTTTCCACACTGCTGCACAGGGTACAATCACTACGACATCAGTGACCCATCTTGAGTCTGAGCTCACTCTCTAGGTGCATATGTCCATTTACCCTTCGTGGACATCATTTAAGTGTGCGACAACATCCTTTCAATTCATAGTCATGCTACATCCTTCTTCATTTAAGCGGCTCCTTTCCGTTATATTAAATCTCCGGCTGCACAAGAATCCCTACTTCAAATTAGATCTGTACACCCCAATAACCAAGCACCAATATTCTCAAATCATTCCATACTCTCCTTAAGGCGCATAGTCATCTTATTACAAAGCCCCTACGTAGATCCGCTGCTCTCCTACTTTGGGAAAACTCACTTCTTTAATCAACTGCTTGGCCTGCACTCCCTAAGCCTGGCCTTTCAGAAGTTTAAAACTCTGCCTCACCCTTCCTATATGTCTTTCCTTATACTTTGGTGCTCACTTGCTATCTTAAACAAAATCTATCTTCATGGCACCTGAACCTACCATTGCTGCTAACTTAAACCTTTCCGAAGGTCATCATTAATGAACCGTCAACATTAAAAATACTGATTCAATCCTGAATTAACGCACCCTGCGATATTTGACAGTTGCATCTCCAATACTATTTCATGATATCTTGCCCCGAAGGCGAATTGTAGACTATCATAACACCGACAATTTTAATACGTTCAATTAGGACAACATTACCCCATCATAAGAGAAAACTCCACCACACTTGAAATTACCAAGTGTCATTACTTCCACCAGTCCACATTTGACCATCCTTAGTTCGATTACCTTTTCCCCTGCTGGGAATAAAATATTGAATCTCTTGATTATGCACTGAGTAAACCTCCCTTGAATTCATTCACTGCCCCGACACGTGGGGAAAACTTCCTACCATTATAACAATACCGCAGAACAATTGTTCATAAGCATCGTGGCAACTTGTGCCTAGCCCCAAAGCCCGCTACTGGGCTGAAATCATCAAAGGTCCTTCTACAATGCGATGATAATAATCCGATCAGCTATACCGGGAGAAACATCCCATATCACATTTGTAGTACCAATACGGTTCTTCAATTATCGATTTATAACGAGCGCTTCGTGTCACATAAGATTGAGAAGGAAAGAAACAAAGGCATAAGCTTCACATGAAATCAAATCACACAATAAGGAATCAAGAAGGGAAGTACTCCTAATAGTCCTGCAGCCTCCCCAGGATAAGTACAGACATCCCCACACCGATCCGCGAGACTCTACTAGACTTGCTCATGACTCGTGAGACCCTAGGAACCTAGTGCTTTGATACCATGTTGTCACGACCCAAAATCCACTAAGGGTCGTGGTGACGCCGGACACCGCTATCAGGCAAGCCAACCAAGAATGCATAATCAAATTCCAGTTTTAGTATTTGCGAAAACTTTTTTTTTCTTATACGTTGAATATTAAACAATAAAGATTTTACAAAAATGAACGTAAAGTCAATAAAGGACTTAATACTGAATAACCCAAAATCCTCCTAGAACCCGGTGTCACAAGTGCATAAGCATCTACTGATAGGAAAATAGAATACAACATCCGTCTGAAATACAGGGGATAGGAAATAAATACAATATGCAGAAAGGGACTACACTAACTTCGGGTCGCCTCGAATAATGCAACTCTCCTAGTCCCATAATCATCCGCGCTGCTACGCCCAGTAGGCTGCTAGAGGTACATATACCCGTGCAACAAAAATGCACAGAAGTGTAGTATGAGTACGTAAATAACGTGTACTCAATGAGTATCCCGCCTAATCTCGAAGAAGTAGAGACGAGATGGTCAACTTCAACACTTACTAGGGGTCAATTAACGATATACTAACAATGTGAGAAAATCATGGATTTATATAGCAGTTCTAATTCATGAAGCCGGAAAATAGGTAAACACTGTCACACCTCCTTTTTTACACACCTACCCGAAGGATAAATGTATAAGGGGAGTTTTTCCATTTAAAGTGACATTATTCGAAATGGGATTATTTATTTATTTTTAGAGTCACCACTTGGGATAGGATTGGCTTTTGGTGTCCCAAGTCACCGATTTTACTTGAATCCTAAATCGAGGAAAATTTTCGACTTTCTAATTGGAGTCTGCGAACCAGAAATTCTGAATAAGGAATTCTGTTGACCTGAGGGAAGGTGTTAGGCCCCCCTTATCCCGTGGTTCTAGCATGGTCGCTTAAATTATTATAAGTGGCTAAAAAATCTGATTTTTATACGTGTTCCAACCTATAGTGCAATCTTAGAATTATTTAACCGCTTTTAGTTAAAATGTTTTAAGAAACTAAACGTCGTTTAAAAATGTGTTTTTGGATCACGTCACACGAAATGCACCCGGATCCTCGACACATTCTTATTCAATATTTTTAGATTTGGATTTGGGTTGCATGAAATACACACCCGTATTTAAGAAGGTAAAATTATTATAAAGCGCGCCTAAAGTGACTAAAGGGTTATTATCTTTGCGGAGGGCCGTAAAATTTGCTAAATGGCACGCCCTGAATTCTAAGTATTTTTATATAAGCATTTAATGAGGGCCCCACAATTTATGTATTTTGTTTGGCGAGGCTCATCTCATTTTTTATTTAAAGGTCAACCTGAAGCAACTACGATTTTTCTATTTATTATTTGTCTCTAAAAGGGTCTAATTAATTTACATTTATAAATTCGGGCCTCAAATTCAAACAAAAGGGAGGACCCTCTTAATTTGAACCTGCTACCTAACTCGAAAACCTAAATTTATATTTGCAAATTAATCCCCATGTTCCTAGTATGATTTTAATGACTTTTAGCATTTTGGGCCTTGAACCATTGGTCCAGGTCCGTAAGTGTTGCTGTCCAATAACTGGGCTTCAGGAAACGAATGGGCTGGGATATTGACTTGGTATAAAATAGTATCATCTCATAAAACAACTGCAACAACTAGTTTGGTTTTTTCATGGGATTATTAATCTACACATTAGTGTGAACAATTGCAGGAAGTAACAATTAAACTAGAGTGATCATCAATTACCTAATAGGTGCCAGTGCAAGTTTTCAGGTTCAAAATCATTGGGCCTATTCAAACTAACGCAATGAAATTCTGTGCTTTCAATCACTTATTAAGATTATAATGGTATTGATTTTGCTAACATTTAATACAAAAGCTAATGATAAGGTTGAAATCAACTACAAGAGCTATCATGCATTATAAAATCACTGTGGAATCGTGGATCTCAAAAACAGACCCATACTTTTTATATAGCTATGAAAATCTGGAAAGGAATTATTCACGACCTTAGAATCATATTATAACAACCTAGATCTAACTTCTACATGCAGCCTTTCAGATATTAGAAAAATGATTTACAACTAACCTAAAACATTAGATAATTTCGGTATAAAGAAAACAGTCCACTCCAGTCCATATTATACAGTCCGAGATTATGTAAAATTTGACTATTAAAACTGACAGTAAACCAAACTAAATTGACATAAACATCCAAACAAAGCCACTGGATTTCCATTTCAACTTCTCAAATCGATCATACATCACCATGATATAGAGTTTGTACCTGGAAATGTGTTGAAAAATGAGAAAATGAGAGATCGGCAGCAACAACGAGCAAGGGATCACACAGCAACCCAGAAATAGATCCAATAGTAGAAGGAAAACTCTAAACCAAACGGGAATCAACAGATTAACTAGAAAACAACTTGTATGAACCCAAATAAGCTTGAGATTGAACTCAGCAACTCCAGAAAAACTTCAGCAATTAGGAGCACCCAAAATAACTTGAATAAAACCTCAAAAGACTTGTAATTGAGTCCAGAACAATAGCAATTCAAATTAACCAGCTGAAACTTCAATGTAACAGTATATTTTTTGGATTTTTTACTATATTTCTTTGTTTGTTTTTGGATTTTTGCAAAATTTGAGATCTAAAGAAGGTTTAGAAGTAGATGACTTCACATTTGAGCCTCTTGGGATTTTGAAATTCAAACTTGAAATTCAGACTTGAAGAAAAGGATTTTTGAGAGGGAAATTAGGAGCTGGAGAGTTTTCAGGAATTTTCAGAGTGTGTAAACTTCTCCAATCAAGGCACTAGGCCTGCTTTTTATAGGCAAAGAAGGGGCAGGAATGTTCTGGAATCATTCCCCATCCCCCCCCCCCCTTTATTTTTCAGAAATTACTTACTAATCCTAAAGTTTTGACTTGTTTCACAAGTTACTGCTTTCAAAATGCTGAAACTTATACTAAGACCTCTTCTAGAAGGATCTAGGAGGTTCTAGCTTTGTTTTTCTACCTATGGAATGCCTATACTACCCTTACTTGAGTTCTGAAATTACCATCTATGCCAAACTACCCATTTTGGGTGCCCAAAATACCCTTGTCTAAACCTGAAATTACTAACCCTAGTTGAAATCTATCAGCTATAACCAATCACCTAAATTAAACTAATTGGACAATTAACCAAACACGGAAACAAACAATATGAACCAATCATGAATCGACTAACTAACACAAAATTAAACCTATTAAAATCAAGCCAGAAGACTGAGAACAGTACCGCCATAAATCAACCAAACTTAACTACCCTAAACATGGAATTATTAATATAACCACTACTCAAACTGATTTAAACTAAAATCATTAACACTAAACCATAAGGAATTACTAATTGATTCAAGTATTGAAACATACATCATATTCAAATAAGGCCAAAACTCTCACAACAAATTAATAAAGGATCAGACTAAAATAAAAAATTAAAACGAATTAAAATCTAAACGGGATGAACAAATAAGAAGAATCGAGCACAAAATCAAAATAGAAATTCGAACATGCAGTGTTAAAAACAAAAACAAAAATTAAACCAAAAATTAAATTACAGTCATAGAATTAAATCAAAACCCACAAGAAAGAAGAAGAAAACAGAAACAAATTCTAAAACTTACTGCTATGACTCTAGGGTTCCAATGCCTTTCCAATTGCCCCTCGAAATTAATTTTTGTTAATGTTATATGCTTATCTTGTTAAAGATAAAGCATATGACATTAACCAAAATCATCTGAGCTAAGAAACTCGCAGAACAGAGCCAAAGTTAAAAAATCCTAGATTTAAAAATTTTGAAGTTCTGCTTGGATTTGAAAGATTCCAAGTAGGGATTCAGGTATAGGGAGGTGAGGGGATTATCAGGTATCAATTTGGGCGAGTTTGGATGAATTAGGGTTTTTGCCGGAATTACGATCTAAGATTTGAGAAAATCGGCTAGGATTTGAGGGATGAGATTTGGGGGATTTGGAAAGAGGAGGGGAAGGGGAGCATCTGGTGAAATTTTGGGGTCGCTTGGAGCTCCGCCGTCGGCGGTGGCGGACGGCGGAGGAGTGGCGGAGACGGTGGCGACATGATACGAGGAAGAAGGGATATGTTTTAGGGTTTGTTTGGTGTTTTAGGATAGTTTTATTAATTATGTTAAATGTATCCGGACCGTTGGATTATGGACAATGAATGGTCAATATTAATTGACGCCCAAAACGGCATCGTTTTGTTACGGGGGGAGGGGGGACTGGACCGGATATTTTGGGATTGGGCCTGGTCAATTGGTCCGATTTTAGGGGTTTTGGGCTGGGATTTTCATGAAAATGGCCCAAACATGGCCAGCTTTTTTTCATTTATTTGTTTCCTTCTTTTCTCTTCTTTTGTATTTTATTTTTTTTTATTCTACTTATTAATTTTTTTTGAATTTTCTGATTTTATTAAATATAAGATCAAAAATAAAAAGACCCAAATTAAATCTAAGATTATACTAATTAAATTTCCAACATTAATTAATTCCTAATTTAATAGGAATCTAAAACAAAAATGTAAAATTTAAAATTATAAAAGGACTATTTTTGTTATTTTTCTCTTATTTTAGTAATATTAATTAACTAGTAAAACTAAAAATATAAAATCGAATTCTAAATGCAAATGCACTATTTTTGTACCATTTTTTATGAATTATGGCAACTAGAAATGCACACAAAAATGCAAATAGGACACAAAATCATGCAATTAATTCCTAAAAATTCAAATAATAAAGAAAAATCCTAATTCTAAAGAATATTATAGGAGTAATTTAAGCGTGGCAAAAATTACGTGCTCACAGCTACCCCTCTTTGCTCGAAGACACGAAGGGTTTTCGGGCAAAGATAAATGAGCACCATGAAGGATATTTGCCTGCTCAGCACTCCATGAGAAGCATTTTGAAAACCGTCTGACCAAACCCTGCTTCAAAGGTTGCCTACATATCCTTGGCTATAAAGGAATCAGGTCAGTGTAGTTTTGGAAGGTTTGGTAGCTGGGACTACCAGGAGCTGTGAATTTCACTGCTGTTGCTGCTGCTGCTGCTTGCTGACCTCCTTATTACACCAAAAGAAAAATCAAAGCTAAGCTAGCTATTCCTATCAACTATGAGTTACAAGATTCCTATCTATAATTCTCTTGAAACTTGATCTTGAGTCTTAGCTGATATGGCTGTGGACTTCTATCTGAATATTGATGCTCGCAAGTTGTAGGTGTTTACTTCTTCATGCAGCATTGGGTCAAAACAGGATCAGCGGAGTTTGTGACTTCAATCAGATTTTGAGCAATCCGCACCATTGCTTGCTTCACATTTGAGTTCATTTCTTTTGTTCTTTTCTTCTTTTCTTGATTCTGGATTGAGACTCATTCCATTGGTCACTTCACACCTTATGTCTTGAGGTCGACCTGCTTAAGATACCAAAACAAACAAACGAATGAAATTTTTTGCCCCAGTTTTCACTAGGAAAATTTCGTGAGTTAGTTGTGATACATATCTAAGCAATCAAATCAGGATTGTGTATCCTTGTGAATGGATCCAGGTTATGCTGGAAAATGACCGGGTTATTCCAGAAAAAGTAAACGGGTCTCGAGTTATGCCGGGACGGAAAGAAAAAAGATCCTCGGGTTTTATCGAGATTTGAAAAGAAAATGCTCCTTGGGTTATGCCAGGGAGATCCTCGCTTTTTGGGCCGGGATTTGGAAAGAAAAAGATCCTTAGATTATGCCACGAAGATCCTCGATTTATTGGCCGGGATTTGGAAAGAAAAAGCTCCTTGGGTTTTGCAAGGGAGATCCTCGGTTTTTTCGCAGAGATTTGGAAAGAAAAAGCTCCTTGGGTTTGCCAAGGAGATCCTCGGTTTTTTGGCCGGGATTTGGAAAGAAAAAGCTCATTGGGTTTTGCCAGGGAGATCCTTGGTTTTTTGGCCGGGATTTGGAAAGAAAAATCTCCTTGGATTATGCCAGGGAGATCCTCGGTTTTTTGGCCGGGATTTGGAAAGAAAAAGCTCCGTGGGTTTTGCCAGGGAGATCCTCGGTTTTTTGGCCTGGATTTGGAAAGAAAAAAAAAGCTCCTTGGGTTTTGCCAGGGAGATCCTCGATTTTTTGGCCGGGATTTGGAAAGAAAAAGCTCCTTGGGTTTTTCCAGGGAGATCCTCAATTTTTTGGCCGAGATTTGGAAAGAAAAATCTCCTTGGGTTTTGCCAGGGAGATCCTCGATTTTTTGGCTGGGATTTTGGAAAGAAAAGCTCCTTGGGTTTTTCTAGGGAGATCCTTGGTTTTTTGGTCGGGATTTGGAAAGAAAAAGCTCCTTGGGTTTTGCCAGGGGGATCCTCAGTTATTTGGCCAGGATTTGGAAAGAAAAATCTCCTTGGGTTATGCCAGGGAGATCCTCGGTTTTTTTGCCGGGATTTGGAAAGAAAAAGCTCCTTGGGTTTTGCCAGGGAGATCCTCGATTTTTTGGTCGGGATTTGGAAAGAAAAAAAGCTCCTTGGGTTTTTCCAGGTAGATCCTCGGTTTTTTAGCCGGGATTTGAAAGAAAAAGCTCCTTGGATTTTGCCAGGGAGATCCTAGGTTTTTTGGCCGGGATTTGGAAAGAAAAAAGCTCCTTGCTACCATGGTTGGTTTTTCTTTTGGTATTTCTTTTCTCCTTCTTCTTTTTCTTCTTCTTTTTATATTTTCCTTTTTATTTAGCAAAACGCATGAAAGAATTTGGGGCAACTTCCCTTTTGGTCGTTTTCCTGCTGCAAAGTTGTTTCAGCGCTTGCGCATTTCATTTCTTTTTGGGTTGCACCTGCTTCTTGCATGGTTGCTTTGAATGGAACCTGTTTTCAACAAAGAACAATTTATTAGTTTGAAATCGTGGTTGGTTTTATGGCCTTGATCATCCCAATTGCTTGATCTCGACCCCCTTTCTGTTGAGAACTTGCTGCTCGCTGGCTTTGAGGGTGAATATCTTTTCAAACCGACCGGGTTCAACTCGCAGGGTTTCATTATGACTCGCCCATGTGGGCTTCGGCATTTTCACCTTATTCTGCTTTTAGGACCTTTTCCTTTGTCTTTCCTTATTTTCAAATGTCTTTGCCGCGAAACATCAACCACCATGGTCAATCGGGATTGGCCTGACGCACCCGCTGAGGCTGGGTATTTTCTTTGGCTTTTGCCAGGCGGAGCCCTATAGGAACAGTCCTGCCACCTTTTCTTCACAATAGTTATAGACTCAGAGTTAATCCAAAAGGGATTTAAGAAAGAAATATACAAAAGGCAAGCATATGAGTTTAAAGAGAAGCGTCCCTTTTGGGGGAAAAGAAGAAGGACTTATATGGGGTGCATGCTGGCTTCAAATGAACATGACATGCTTCTTGGACTGGAAGCCCGACCCACACAATCTTTCCAGATTCTCGTGCACCCATTGATCCGCATTTCAAAACCAAGGAACCTTGCGAGGACTCTTTCAGCCGACAACGCCCTTTGCAGGTTTTCGCCAATCGACCTCTCTCATTTATCTTCTCACCGTCGCCCGATAGTGCTCTTTGCGAGTTTTCACTAAACGGACTCTCTCATTTTCATTTTCTCTACTCACCATCGCCTTATGGTGCCCGAAGGTTTTCACCGATAAGACTCTCTCATTTTATTTCTCTGAATTTGAATTGTGCCAGATAACGCTTTTCATTTCCTTGCCTTTGCCAATTGATCGGAAGGACTTGAACAAGGTCTTTGGGTAAAAGAGTTTTGGGACGGAAGTACAACTTTGGAACCATTTTGGTAGACTCACGGCTGAACCATTATATCATCTGCCCCAGTTTCAACTTTTGGGGGAAATTGGGATTTTTGTTTTGGTGTGACTGAACCTCAGGGAGAGGCTGCCTACGTATCCTTTCAGAATCAAGTCAAACGTAGTTCAGGAAAATAATTTTGTTTTTGTTTTGTATTTCTTTTCTTTTCTTTTTGTTTCTTTTTTTTCTTTTTTTTTCTTTTTTTTCTTTTCTTTTCTTTTTCTTTTCTTTTTCTTTTTGTACTTTCGGATTCCAAATAGGATAGCCAAAGAAACGGAACCGGCTCAAAGGGTTTACGAAGGATTGATAGTGTTTAGGGTGGCGGGAAGGAAAGCCTTCGTCATCTCAATTACACAAAAGCCATCAAACCAGGAGGCCTAGACATAATACCTTTTGACTGCATCTGCATTGACTGCTGTTTCAGGATCATTTCCGTCGATGTTTCCCAAATACAGTGCTCCTCTTGGAAATATCTTTTTGACTATGTATGGACCTTTCCAATTAGGGGCAAAATTTCCTTTTTCTTCCTGGTGATGAGGGAGAATGCGTCTGAGCACGAGCTGCCCCATTTCAAAATTCCTGGGACGCACTTTCTTGTTGTAGGCGCAGGCCATTGTTTGTTGGTACAACTGCCCTATTCCAATTCTTTGTTTTATTTCCTCAAGATTACCTTCTTCGCATTTTGACTCTTGATTCATGATTTCGAAATCTGACAGCGTTTTGGGATCTAGGCATGAAGTTCGCCAGCATGTCATGTTATTAAAGCATGCCATGTTATTATAACTGAAAAGAAAAGATGAAAAGGGAAAAATAACAAAAATCAGAAAGAATAAAGAGAAAAATGGACGATGAAATATTGATTTCATTTCTTGGAATTTGGAAAGATAGCAGGGTTTACATTCAGGAATTTAAAGGACAAGAAACTAAAAGAAACACCCGAGTTACACCCTGGAATAACTCGAGATGCAGAAAAGGTGACAGGACTAGTCTACCGGGACTCCCGCCTGATCGGGAATGGCGTAGCCTTCCAATTTTGGAGTTTAGCATCTGGTCCCATGTAAAGCACCTCAGCGGTGCTAGTCCCTTCCCCTGACTAAACCATGTTAGTTTCATAAATCATTTGCTTCATAGCTCCACATATATCTTGAATTTCCTCAACCGTGAACACCTCATCGTCTTCTTCTTCGCCATACTTAGGCTTGACAAAGGTCTCATACAGATGTGGCAATGGTTGTGGCAGAACCCATCCTTCCTTCTTTCTTTCTTAGGCCCATTTCTTATCATCTAGGGTAGGGTGGAAGCCTATCCCAAAATACTTCTCTGCTGTGGGTAGAGTTACCGGCTCGGATATTCCTTGCAAAGCTTTTCCCAACGCTTTTCCTGGTTTGAAACCGTGTATAATCATTTCTTTGGCCACCATGATTGAAGAATTAGATAGAAAAGGCTGGGGGCACTGATGTCCTTCCTCATACTGGTCAGCCACCATAACTTTGAAGGCTTGATAAATAATATGCTCGCTTCCTTCCCTCACATCCAAGCATGGGATAGATGGGTCACGATAAATGGACTGCTCATCTTCTCCATGGACCACGATCTCCTGATATTCATACTCAAATTTCACCATCTGGTGGAGGGTGGAGGACACAGCTCCTACAGCATGGATCCAGGGCCTTCCCAAAACAAAATTGTAAGATGTATCCATGTCTAACACCTGGAAAGTTACCTCGAAATCCACTAGGCCTATGGTTAATATCAAATCAATATCACCGATGGTATCCCTCTTAAAAACATCAAATGCTCTCACACAAACATTATTCGGACGAATCCTTCCCATCCCGATTTCCATCCTTTGCAATGTGGAGAGTGGGCAGATGCCAACCCTTGAGCCTCTATCCACCATGACTCGCTTGACATAGTAACCTTCACATTTGACAGTCAGATGCAAGGCTTTGTTGTGGGCTGCTCCCTCTAGAGGCAAATCATTTTTACTAAAAGAGAGTTGGTTGGCGGCGAAGAATCTTTTCTGCCATTCTTTCAAGTTGTTCGACTGACGTTTCAACTGGCACATACGCCTCATTCAAGGTTTTCATAAGGATCTTTTGATGTTCGGCGGATTTTGTTACCAATGACAACAGCGACACTTGCTCAAGACACTTCCTTAATTGATCCATTGTTTCATAATCAGGCATCTTCATTTTCTAGAAGAAGGCCTCTACTTCTTCAGCGCTTATTGGCTTCTTAGATGGGAAGCACTTTCGTGTGGAGCTATTTACCTCCTGTACATTTGAATATTTTTCAACAGGGACTATTCCTGGTAGTTCTCCCAAAATTTCCTTGACTTTGTATGTAACAACTGTTTGCTGGTAGTTCCATGGCACTGCAGAGGGGTCGGTCATTGGCTTCTGTGGTACGCGTCCAATAACCACAGGCTCACTCAGCCGGGGCGGTTTAATTGTCCCCCGCACCACATAGGCCCCTTTCGACACATATGTGTCCCCTTCTTTACTTCAAACTTCCTCGGAGTGCTCACAACTAGTGGTTTTTCTTGGCGACCTCGCAGAACATAAAGAACCCCGTGTTTAAGAAGCACTAGCTCTGTTTTTGTCTCAGTTTTCTTCTCAAGCTCAATTTTGATAGTTTTATTCTTCTTCTCCCCTTTTTCCTGCTTCGGGGCTGCCTTAGGCTTCCTTTCTGCATTGACAATAGCAATTATGGCTTTCAGGGCTGGATCAAATTCCCGATCTTCACAAATCATTCTGATTACCGGCCCGTCGTTATGGGTGGGCAACGGATTATTGGTCACATTCGGGGCTTCTTCATCCCTCAACACTATTTTTCCTTGTTCGATCAAATCTTCCACAACTTTTTTCAATGTCCAGCAGTTGTTAGTACTATGCCCTTCAGCTCCTGAATGATAGGCACATTGGACATCCCGTTGATAGGCTGGAGATTCCGGGTTCTGCCTGTTTTGGGGAATAGGTTGCACCAGATTCATCTGGACGAGCTTCGGGAACAAACTGGAGTAGGGTTCACCAATTGGTGTAAAATTTGGTCGTCTAGATGGTTCCCACGGGCGGAAGTTATTTTGTGGTGGTCGGGGATTATATTGGTTCTGGTAAGGAGGCTAGTTTCTTTGGAATGGGGGTCGGTTTCAGTTAGCTTGTGGTTGCGGTCGGCCGAAAGGTTGAGCATTCATGACCGCATAAGGTGGAGGAGCATAAGTCATATCTGTGTGAGGGTAATAGTGCTAAGGGGTTCTTTCGGAGAACACCGGTCTAAGAGCCCGGTATCTTCTTCCTCCCGATGCTGCCATCACTGTGTCTTCTTTCTTCTTGCCTTTTGCCATTCCTCCAGACCCGCCTTGGATGGCTTGGGAGGTTGCTCTTATGGCTGACTGGCTCAAGATTCTGCCCGTTTTAGCCCATTTTCTACCATTTCTTCGATTTTTATTGCCTCTGCGAAAGGCTTACCCATGTCGGGCATCATATTTTGAAAGTAGTCTGCTTCCTGGGCCTGCAGGAAAACAGTGATCATCTCTACCTCATCCATTGGAGGCTTCACTCTTGATGCTTGTTCACGCCACTTAAATGCATACTCGCGAAAACTTTCTGAGGGCTTTTTCTTTAGATTCGCCAAAGAGTTCCTGTCTGGCGCAATGTCTATGTTGTACTGAAATTGTCGAACAAAGTCTCGGGCGAGATCATCCCAAATATGCCAACGCCAAAACATCCTGATCCATATACCACTCTGAAGCGATGCCAATTAAGCTTTCCCCGAAATATGCCATCAACAATTCTTATTTGCCATCCGATCCCCGTTGCTGATTGCAATACTTCTTCAGGTGAGCAATAGGGTCACTGTGCCCGTAATATTTTTCAAATTTTGGTGTTTTGAACCCTGACGACAAGTGTACATGCGGGAACATACACAGGTCGATATAGGAGACGCTCTTCTGCCCGCTCAATCCTTGCATATGTGAGGCCAGCTTACCACAAACCAACCACTGTTTCTAAAAAGCTCAGCTGGAGATGACAGCAACCACGGTTAGTGTGAAAAAAATAATAGATAGGTAACTGCACATTGGAGTGTGATGCACCTATACAATTAAATGAATATCTGCATGTTTGCTACGGTTGCATGCGTCATCCCGACTCTTCTCTTGTTCCTTTTCTCTTTTCTTTCTCTTTTTGTTTTGTTTTCTCTCGTTTTCTTTTCCTTCTTCTCTCTTTATTTCATTTTCCGCTCTTTTTTTTTCCTTGTCCATGGTTTTTCTCTCAATGCCTTATTTTCTTCCTTTGTGTTTCTTTTCTCTCTTGTTTTTTCCCTCATATTCGTCTTTTTTTTTTTCCTTAGGATTACGGTCGAATCTTATGTAGATTGCCTACGTATCATGGCCCTGCATGAATCAGACCAGGCGTAGTTCTTGCAAATAATGTAACTAAGCTAACTTTTTTTTTTTTTTGACATTTTGAAAGAAATGCTTTAAAAGGAAAAGGGAAATATCTTTTGATTTTTGATTTTGATTTTTCTTTTTGTTATTTTTTTGAAAGAAAGACTTCTAAAAATTCCTTTTCTTTTTATTGGAACTTTGGGAATTTTAGAAGTAAAAAAAAATATTTTTGTTTGAATTTTCATTTATCTTCTCTTTTTTTAACACGAAAGAAAAATATTTTTTTTTGGATTTTGAAAGTTGCCTCTTAATTTTCGAACGAGGTACTTTTACGAAAATGTTTTGGATTTTTGAGCAAAAATATTTTTCGGACTCAATTTTTCAAAATTGTTTTTTTTTATGAAAGAAAGACATTTAAGGAGTATTTTAATGATTTATTTTGACCTAGAAGGAAAAAGTGACTATTTTTTCAAAAAAATTTATTTAAGCAAACAAAGACTCGGTTTTGCAGATACGGCCTTTCAGCACTTCTGGGAGGAAGAATTTAAGGCTGTGCCAGTAAACCATTAAAAATGACCTAGGGTGGTTGTTCTTGCAAAAACAGCCTTCCGGCTCCCTTTTGGGGACATTCGGCTTATTTTAGACAAGAATGGAATCATCCGACTTATTTATGACAAAAATTAAAATTTTGACATTTTTGGCTATTTTTGAAAAAGGGAGGTTGGATCCGACGGGGGTTGCCTACATATCTCACATCCGGTAAGAATCAAACCAGCGTAGTTCGGGTAGATTTGCCAAGATCAAAACTATTTTGAACAACAATATTTTTTTTCTATTTTTTTCGAATATTTTTCTCTTTTCTTTGTTGTTTTCATTTTTCAAAAATCCGGCAGCATTTCGGTACTATTTGGGCATTGGGTTTTTCACAACAAATGGTCACCCTCACTTAGTCTTAACACTGCTTATTTTCTTAATTTTCACTCATTTAGACAAGCCGGTCAACGTGCAAAGCCGAGCAAATAAATGCGCAAGTAGCACATAAGATGCATCAGGATGGTCAATTCATTTCCGGTCACCTGTCCTAGACGGACCCGACCCCTGTGTTGAGTCCCCTAAGTCAAATGCACATGGTGCAAACAAACGTCCTACTAGGGATCCGGCATGAGTTTTTGTTCTTCTAGGTTTATTGATCTAGACCTGGCTTACCCGAACGGACAACTCGAGCCTAGGGGGAGGCAGCGTACTGGGGATGCAGAAGCTCCACCGGCTTAGCAACTTATCCAAACCTCGTTCTAATTGGGAAAGACTCTAAACAGAAGAGAAGTTACACGAAGTGCACCCTTCTCTATGATGTAGAAGACTCAGAGAGAGGAAGGGATTTGTGACAGTTTATGTATACAATTTCAACAAATATCAAAGTAGTAAAACATTTAGCACATATAGCATGGAGCATGTAGAAAAATCAGAGAAAGCCAAATATAACAATTATACTAAGCTCGAATTCTTGAACCCTGAATCTAAATTCTGGGTTCGTGTCCCCAGCAGAGTCGCCAGAGCTGTCACACCTCTTTTTTTACACACCTACCCCGAAGGATAAATGTATAAGAGGAGTTTTTCTATTTAAAGTGATATTATTCGAAATGGAATTATTTATTTATTTTTAGAGTCGCCACTTGGGATAGGATTGGCTTTTGGTGTCCCAAGTCACCGATTTAACTTGAATCCCAAAACGAGGAAAATTTTTGACTTCCCAATTGGAGTCTGCGAACCAGAAATTCTGAATAAGGAACTCTGTTGACCCAAGGGAAGGTGTTAGGCACCCCCGGATCCCGTGGTTCTAGCACGGTCACTTAAATTATTATAAGTGACTAAAAAATCTGATTTTTATACGTGTTCCAACATGTAGTGCAATCTTAGAATTATTTTACCGCTTTTAGTTAAAATGTTTTAAGAAAGTAAACGTCGTTTAAAAATGTATTTTTGGATCACGTCACATGAAATTCACCCGGATCCCCGACACATTCTTATTTAACGTTTTTGGATTTGGATTTGGGTTGCATAAAATGCATACCCATATTTAAGAAGGTAAAATTATTAAAAAGCGCGCCTAAAGCGATTAACGGGTTATTATCTTTGCGGACGGCCGTGAAATTTGCTAAACGGCACGCCCCGAATTTTAAGTATTTTTATATAAGCATTTAATGAGGGCCCTGCAACTTATGTATTTTGTTTGGCGAGTCTCATCTAATTTTTTATTTAAAGGTCAACTTGAAGCTATTACGATTTTTCTATTTATTATTTGTCTCTAAAAGGGTCTAATTAATTGACATTTATAAATTCGGGCCTCGAATTCAAATCCGAATTCAAACAAAAGGGAGGACCCTCTTAATTAGAACCCGCCACCTAACTCGAAAACCCAAATTTATATTTGGAAATTAATTCCCATGTTCGTAGTACGATTTTAATGACTTTTAGCATTTTGGGCCTTGAACCTTTGGTCCAGGTCCGTAAGTGTTGCTGTCCAGTAGCTGGGCTTCAGGAAATGAATGGGCTAGGATATTGACTTGGTATAAAATAGTATCATCTCATATAACAACTGCAACAATTGGTTTGGTTTTTCATGGGATTATTAATCTACACATTAGTGTGAACAATTACAGGAAGTAACAATTAAACTAGAGTGATCATCAATTACCTAATAGGTGCCGGTGCAAGTTTCCAGGTTCAAAATCATTGGGCCTATTCAAACTAATGCAATGAAAGTCTGTGTGTTCAATCACTTATTAAGACTATAATGGCATTGATTTTGCTAACATTTAATACAAAAGCTGATGATAAGGTTGAAATCAACTACAGGAGCTATCATGCATTATAACATCACTGTGGAATCGTGGATCTCAAAAACAGACCCATACTTTGTATATAGCTATGAAAATCTGGAAAGGAATTAATCAAGACCTTAGAATCATATTATAACAACCTAGATCTAACTTCTACATGCAACCTTTCAGTTATTAGAAAAATGATTTACAACTAACATAAAACATTAGACAATTTCGGTACAAAGAAAATAGTCCAGTCCAGTCCATATTATACAGTCCGAGATTATGTAAAATTTGACTATTAAAACTGACAGTAAACCAAACTAAATTGACATAAAAATCCAAACAAAGCCACAGGATTTCCATTTCAACTTCTCAAATCGAGCATACATCACCATGGTGTAGAGTTTGTACCTGGAAATGTGTTGAAAAATGAGAAAATGAGAGATCAGCAGCAATAACGAGCAAGGGATCACACAACAACCCAGAAATAGATCCAATAGTAGAAGAAAAACTCTAAACCAAACGGGAATCAGCACATCAACTAGAACACAACTTGTATGAACCCAAATAAGCTTGAGATTAAACTCAACAACTCCAGAAAAACTTCAGCAATTTAGAGCACCCAAAATAACTCGAATAAAACCTCAAATGACTTGCAATTGAGTCCATAACAATAGGAATTCAAATTAACCAGCTAAAACTTCATTGTAATAGTATATTTTTTGGATTTTTTTTACTGTATTTCTTTGTTTGTTTTTGGACTTTTTGCAAAAATTGAGATCTAAAGAAGGTTTAGAACTAGATGAATTCACATTTGAGCCTCTTGGGATTTTGAAATTCAAACTTGAAATTCAGACTTGAAGAAAAGGATTTTTTAGAAGGAAATTAGGAGCTGGAGAGTTTTCAGGAATTTTCAGAGTATGTAAACTTCTCCAATCAAGGCACTAGGCCTGCTTTTTATAGGCAAAGAAGGGGCAGGAATGTTCTGGAACTCATTCCCCATCCCCCCCCCCTTTTTATTTTTCAGAAATTACTTACTAATCCTAAAGTTTTGACTTGTTTCACAAGTTACTGCTTTCAAAATGCTAAAACTTACACTAAGACCCTTTCTAGAAGGATCTTGGAGGTTCCAGCTTTGTTTTCCTACCTATGGAATGCTTATACCACCCTTACTTGAGTTCTGAAATTACCATCTATGCCAAACTACATATTTTGGGTGCCCAAAATACCCTTGTCTAAACCTGAAATTACTAACCCTAGTTGAAATCTATCAGCTTTAACCAATCACCTAAAATTAAACTAATTGGACAATTAACCAAACAAGGAAACAAATTGCATGAACCAATCATGAATCGACTAACTAACACAAAATTAAAACTATTAAAATCAAGCAAGAAGACTGAGAACAGTACTGCCATAAATCAACCAAACTTAACTACCCTAAACATGGAATTATTAATATAACCACTATTCAAACTGATTTAAACTAAAATCATTAACACTGAACCATAAGGAATTACTAATTGATTCAAGTATTAAAATAGACATCAGATTCAAACAAGGCCAAAACTGTCACAATAAATTAATAAAGGATCAGACTAAAACCAAAAATTAAAATGAATTAAAATCTAAACAGGATGAACAAATAAGCAGAATCGAGCACAAAATCGAAACAGAAATTCGAACAGGCAGTGATAAAAACAAAAACGAAAATTAAACTATAGCCATAAAATTAAATCAAAAACCACAGGAAAGAAGAAGAAAACAGAAACAAATTCTAAAACTTACTGCTATGACTCTAGGGTTCCGCTGCCTCTTCAATTGCCCCTCGAAATTAATTTTGGTTAATGTTATATGTTTATCTTGTTAAAGATAAAGCATATGACATTAACCAAAATCATCCAAGCTAAGAAACTCGTAGAACAGTGCCAAAGTTAGAAAACCCTTGATTTAAAAATTTTGGAGTTTTTCTTGGATTTGAAAGATTCCAAGTAGGGATTTGGGTAGAGGGAGGTGAGGGGATTATCAGGTATCAATTTGGGTGAGTTTGGATGAATTAGGGTTTTCGCCGGAATTTCGATCTAAGATTTGAGAAAATCGGCTATGATTTGAGGGATGGGATTTGGGGGATTTGGAAAGAGAAGGGGAAGGGGAGCTTGTGGTGAAATTTTGGGGTCTCTTAGAGCTCCGCCGACGGCGACGACGATTTCAGGCCGGCGGCGGACAGCGGAAGGCGGACGGCGGACGACGGACGGCGGACGGCGGACGGCGGACGGCGGAGGAGTGGCAAAGACGGTGGCGACATGACACGAGGAAGAAGGGATATGTTTTAGGGTTTGTTTGGTGTTTTAGGACCGTTTTATTAATTATGTTAAATGAATCTAGACCATTGGATTATGGGCGATGAACGGTCAAGATTAATTGACGCCCAAAACGGCGTCATTTTGTTACGGGGGGGACTGGACCGGGTATTTGGGATTGAGCTAGGTCAATTGGTCCAATTTTAGGGGTCTTGGGCTGGGATTTTCATGAAAATGGCCCAAACATGGCCAGCCTTTTTTTATTTATTTATTTCCTTCTTTTCTCTTCTTTTGTATTTTATTTTTTTGTATTTTACTTATTAATTTTTTTTGAATTTTCTGATTTTATAGAATGTAAGATCAAAAATTAAAAGACCCAAATTAAATCTAAGATTATACTAATTAATTTCTAACATTAATTAATTCCTAATATAAGAGGAAACTAAACCAAAAAATATAAAAATATAAATTTTAAAATTGTAAAAGGACTATTTTTGTTATTTTTCTCTTATTTTAGTAATATTAATTAACTAGTAAAATTAAAAATATAAAATCGAATTCTAAATGTAAATGCACTATTGTTGTATCCTTTTTTATGAATTATGGCAACTAAAAATGCACACAAAAATGCAAACAAAACACAAAATCATGCAACTAATTCCTAAAAATTCAAATAATAAAAAAAAATCCTAATTCTAAGGAATTTTATAGGAGTAATTTAAGCGTGGCAAAAATCACGTGCTCACAAACACATTCAACAAATAATAAAGGATTTTCAAGGTTTACTCTTTATTATCTTATCAATTCATATCAAGCCACGAAGGGCAAATTTCACGTTTAAAATTCTCATGTGACTAATAACATGCGCAAATCACACCGAGGCGACGGCCTGATCCAACAGAAATGTAAACTGTGCACTGCCGACGGTCGAACGACCCAAACCATAGATGCATCTATTACCCCGCTCGCGAATCTATCTATGCGACGCGGTCAACATAAAATAAACAGTCGCCCTGCTCGTGAATCATCCATGCGACGCAGGTACACTTAAAATACATACTCAAATAGCCAATTAAGAATTTATCGGGGAATAATTATCCAAATAAAACCAATTCTCCTTTAATAATTTTTTAAGAATGAAGTTTAATCCTTTAAGAAATTCACTTACTAATTCAATGTGAGTTAAGCAATTCAAGTTATCAATGGGTTCATAAATAATCCAAGTATAACATGCTTTTGGGTCCTAACTACCCGGACAATAGCATAATAGTAGCTACGCACGGACTCTCGTCACCTCATCCATACGTAGCCCCCACAAATAGGAGCACATAATCAATTATTTCACCTATGGGGACAATTCCCTCTTACAAGGTTAGAAAGGAGACTCACCTCGCTCCGAAGATCCATAACCGGCTTCCGCACCCTTCCGAAGACTCTAACCGATGCACCACGCTCCAAAACTAGCCAATGGTTATGCAAATCCATTAATATATGCTCAATTGTTCGTTACAATCTAATTTATACCAATTCCTAACTCCTATCGAAAAGTTGACCAAAAACGCCCTCAAGATAAAGGTTACCCATGACCTTAGGAACTCAAATATATAATTTTTACTAAATTCCATACCCAATCTCGTGGTTAAATTCCAAGAATACAAATTCTAGGTCTTTCTACCAAGACTCCCAACTTTTACTAATTTCAATGCTCAAATCCATGCATAGTTGATGTATTTAACTCAAAATAGGTGAGGATAACTTGCCTTATCATTGATGATGAAAATCCTTTCTTTAAGCTCCCCAAAAATCGCCCAAGCTATGAAAAATTTGAGATAAATGGCCAAGTCCTGATCTTAAAACAACCATTCTGCACCAGCTATTTTCGCACATGCGGTCCTTCCTAGGCCCCCTTATTTCCGCTTCTGCGAGCCTAATACTGCAGATACGGTTTCGCATCTGCGTCTCCTCGACCGCATCTGTGGGCCCCCTTCACTTTGGTCCAAACCGCATCTGCAGCTCCGCACCTGCGGCCCATTTTTTGCAGGTGCGGTTATGACAGCAACCAGCAATCCTCAACCCTCCAAAAGTCCCCTTTTTAATCCGTTAACCACCCGGAATCCACCCGAGGCCCCCGGGACCTCAACCAAACCTACAAACCAATCTCAAAACACGTTAAGGACTTTCTCGAGGCCTCAAATCATATCAAACAACGCTAAAACAATGAATTACACCCCGATTCAAGCTTTATGAACTTCAAAATTTCAAAATTCTACTTCCGATGTTTAAACATGTCAAATCACGTCCGATTGATCTCAAATTTTGCACACAAGTCATATTTGACATTACGGACCAACTCCAGCTTTCACAATCGGATTCCGACTCCGATATAAAAAAACTCCACTTCTGGTCAAATTTCTCAAAAGCCTCTAAATTTCTATCTTTAGCCTAATGGCTCCAAAATGACCTACGGACCTCCGAATTCACTTCCGATCGCGCCCCTAACTACAGAATCACCATACAGATCTATTCATAGTCTCAGAATCTCAAATGGACATCGATAACACTGAAATACACTTCAAGCCAAACTTATGAATTTTTTTCTAAAATGCTAACTTCCACAATAGGCTCTAAAATGCTCCCGGGTTATCTGAACCCCAAATCGGGCATACGCCCAAGTGCGAAATCATCATACGAACCTGATGGAACCTTCATATCCTGATTCCGAGGCTGTTTAATCAAAATTCCAATCCTAGTTCATTCTTTCACTTTAAGCTTCTGAAATAAGAATTATCTTTCCAAATCAACTCTGAACTTCCCAGAACTGAATTCCGACCACACGTACAAGCCGTAAAAGCTGAAAGGAAGCTATTCATGGCCTTCGACTGTTGAACGGAACGCTGGAACTCAAAATGACCAGTCGGTTCATTACATCATGGATAATAATTACCAAGAGGTTTGAAAGTCTTAGAAGCAAAACAAATTGAAGAAAATAAGTTTCATCAAAAGTCGACAAGTTGGAATGTTATAATATGTATTTTTGGGGTAAGACTAGGATGCTTGAATTTATAAGGAGATTATGTTATGAGTTATTTTAGTTGTATGATAGTCATGTGTTGTTTTTTGAAGTCAAGCGAGTTGTGAAACAAAAGTTGGCAAAGGTCATTACAAGTTGCATTCATAAACATGCTGAAAATTAAGTCAAATGTAGATGCTCTTTTCTGCCAATATACTTGGAATTAAGGGATTATCTACATATCAAAATTAAGATCTACGAGTCTAGTTTCGAACTCATTAGACCGTTTGTTGGTACGATGCCGAATTGTGAGATATCCCTATTTTCATAAGTCTGTGCGAGCAGCTCGGTTGGGACCCACTTGAGAAGGCTACCGAGCTTACGTCTTTTAAAAGATGTTTTAGCCTCATTTTGGGTAATTTCTTACACAAATTTAGTCCAAAAGCTCTCTAAAACCATCCCTAACACATCCGAAGATCCCAAGAACCAAACTCAAGAGAATGCGTGGTAGGATTGAGGTCTATTGTGAGCTAAGTTGAGATAGGGTTTCGAGTTGTAGATGTTGTCCAAGGTATTTATAACATCTTCTTGATCGTTCCTAAGGTTAATCTTGTGTTGGTTGTGTTGTTTGAGTGAAAAACCATAAGATAGAACTGGAAAGAACATGGGATACAGTTGTCTTTTTTGTTAGACTATTTTATGCCTAAATATATGGTTTGTTATGGTTGGAAATTGTGAGAAATAATTTGATAATGTTGTGGCTACTATTGTTAAGATTTTCTAAGTGTTAATTAAGTTTATTGAAGAAGAAAAGATGAAAAATATGTGATTGACGATAAAAATTAAGGTGTTAGACATATGGGGCTGTTTTTATGACATTTTGTGGATGTTTTGAACTAGAAATAATATAGTATATATAAGTATGATGTTATGAAGGTTGTAAACTAATTTATAGAATAAGAGTTAGATTCAATTTATATCTTGTTTTAAGTAAAAGCGAGCTTTCTGCTCAATATTATTGTTAAGATAATCGGAGAAACTCATATTGGATTATATAGTTGTTGTTGCTATTGTTGGTTATAGTTCTTGTTGCTGGGTTTTTGATGAACCTTAGATGTTTTTGGGATGTATTAAAAATAGGGGAGTTTCTACCCGATTTTCTTTAAGCCATACCACTTGCCAAATACAATGTTACGACATTATATGTTAACGACAATATTATTTCATTTGTTGTAGATGCAAGAAGTTCTGTTGATCTTAGTTGATTAATAAGGAAGAGATCATAAAAGTATGTTAAGTCTATTCCTTTTTTTTCTTTTTCCATGATCCATATGATACAACGAAATGAGCAAGCATGCAAGTTTCACAAATAATTCTATTCTTAGAAGTACTGGGGTTACCTATGTTCTTGATTTCCCATATGTTCTACTATCACATCGTCTGTTAATGGGTCTCATGACATTCCAAGAGATCTTATTGACTTACTTTTTTATGCATTGCATTCATCTATACATGTGTATTGACCCAGGGCCAAATTGTGTTATATACACGTAAAGTATATGTATATGGGTTAAAGGGATAGTTTATGGCATTATATATGCACCACCACCTGATCAGTCGGTATATATTGATGATTTTTCCTACAAAGGCCGAGATGATATGATGAGATGCCTTCAGAGGCTTGATGATATTATGTACGTATATACCTATGCATGATATGACATTTACATGCACATGTTTCATAGATCTATTCAGACTTACATGTTGAGTACTTTACTCCATATTTCCTTCATGCCTTTCATATACTACTTTTCATTCCTCGCATACTCAGTCCTTTATTTGTACTAACATCCGTTTTTCCCGGGGACACTACGTATCATGCCCACAGGTCCTGGAAGACAGGTTGATAGTCCTCCTAGTAGGCTATAAGATCAGCGAAAGGTGTTGGTGCACTTCACCTTCTCCGAAGTTGTCTATTTGGTCATTATAATTTGGACACGTATTGACTGGTATGTCGCGGCTTTGTCCTGACCTTTTCGACGTTTATGTACTCTTAGAGGCTTGTATATAGATGTCATATGTGTAGATACTTGTATGGCCTTTTTGACCTATGTTTTGAGTATACAAATGTTCATGTCGGTCTTATAGGCCCATGTGTCACATGTATAAGTTTCTATATCATGTTGGGTCATCCTATATTTAGTATTCCCTTATATTTTACTCTGGTTATCTCATGACGACCCTTCTGGCCCATTTACCCATGATGGTGTGATAAGAAAGATACGTTACATTGGTACTCGATTGGATAAGGAGATGGGCACTAGCCGAGGCCATGAAACAAGATATACCAGTAGTTGTAAGTTAGACAAAGTACCGAGCAAAGAAATTCAGAAAACCTATAGATTCCCAAAGGGACAACTTGTCATAGATCTATAATGTTCACAAAGTGAGGCCTAGAGATTGGATAAAAGTTAAAGGAAAAAGGAGAGTTGGGTCGCATAGGTGCACATACAAAGTTAGAGTCGTACGGGTTATATGAATTAAGGTAGCATCAGTAACGAGATTGGAAGAATTCCGACCACAGGTCGTGGTGTGAGAAAGAGGCCTAAAAGAGGGAATACCTTGGCCTTTGGATTTATTCACTGAGAAAATGTCTAGATGGAAAGGACAATATTAAAGTATTTGTAAGAAGTTAAGGTTATGAGACTGATAAGTGCATCAGTCAACATTCGAGGATGAATGTTTCAATGGGGGAAATGATGTTACACCCCATGTTTTCGCACGTAAGAGTACGTCGTAAGTTAACTGATTGAAGCTTAGAAATGAGATTGTCATTAAAAGTACATAAAGTAAGTTAACCATGTTACCATTTAGGTTAAAAATCTTTAAGATCATGGATAACAAGTACAAAGAGGGTTGAACGGCTTAGAAGCTAAACAAAGTGAAGAAAATATATTTCGTTGAAAGTCGACAAGTTGGAATGTTATAACATGTGCTTTTGGGGTGAGACTAGGGTGATTGAATTTATAAGGAGGTTATGTTATGATTTATTTTACTTGTATGATATTCATGTGTTATTTTTTGAAGTCAAGAGAGTTGTGGAACAAAAGATGGCAAAGGTCGTCACACGTTACATTCATAAATATGCTGAAAATTTAGTCAAATGTAGATGCTCTTTTCACCCAATATACTTGGAATTAAGGTATTATCTGTGTATAAAATTGAATATCTAAGATTATAGTTTCCAACTCATTAAACCGTTTGCCAGTACAACATCACGGTAGAGAGATATCCGCATTTTTGCAAGACTGCGCAGACAGCTAGGTTGGGATCCACTTGAGACTGCCACCGACCTTACGTCATGTAAAAGATGTTTCAGCCTCATTTAGGGTCATTTCTCACCCAAATTTCGTCCAAAATCTCTACAAAACTCTCCCTTACATATCCCAAGATCCCAAGAACTAAACTCAGGGAAAATCAACTAAAATAATCATAAGGTGTTAAAAACTACAAGAGAATGCTTCTATGATATTGTGCTGTGATTGAGGGATATTGTGATCTAAATTGAGATAGGGTTTCGAGTTCTAGCTACTGTCCAAGGTATGTATAACATCTTCTTAATTGTGTTGGTTGTGTTGTTTGAGTGAAAAACCATAAGATACCACTTAAAAGAACATGGAATATGGTTTAGACTATTTTGTGGCTAAATATATGGTTTATGGTGGCTGAAAATATTGAGAAATAATTTGATAATGTTGTGTCTGCTATTTTTAAGCTTTTCTAGGTGTTAATTAAGTTGATTGAAGAAGAAAATATGAAAAACAAGTGATTGATGATAAAAATTAAGGTGCTAGATGTATGAGGCTATTTTGGAAGGAATATTGTGGATGTTTTGTGCTAGAAATAATATAGTACATATAATTATGATGTTCTGAAGGTTGTAAACTAATTTATATAAAAAAAATTGGATTCAATTTATATCTTTTTATGAGTAAAAATGAGCTTACCGCTCAATATGATTGTTAAGATAATCGGAGAACTCATATTGGATTATATTATTGTTGTTGCTATTGTTGGTTATATGTGTTATTTTTGGATTGTTGACGACCCTTAGTGGTCTTTAGGATGTGTTAAAAATAGGGGAATTCCTACCCGATTTTTCTTAAGCCATACCACTAGCCAAATACAATTGTACGACATTATATGTAAACGACAATATCATTTAACTTGTTGTAGATGCAAGAAGTTATGCTGAGCTTGGTTGAGTAATAAGCAAGATATCATATAGGTATGTTAAGACTATCCCTTCTTTCCTTTTGGAATGATCCATATGATACAATGAATGTTCAACCACGCAAGTTTCACAAATGATTCTATTCTTAGAAGTACTAGTGTTGCATATTTTCTTGATTCCCCATATGTCCTACTATCATATCGTCTGTTCATAGGTGTCATGATATTTTGAGAGATCTTATTGACTTACTTCATTATGCATTATATTTATTTATACATGTATACTAGTCCATGATCAGATGGCATTATATACGCATATAATATATGTATATGATGTATGTCGAAAGGCTATGACGTTATATATGCACCACCACCTAATCAATTGGTATACATCAATGATTTTGACCACAAAGGCGTATATGATATGATGGGTTGCCCTCAGAGGCTTGATGATATTATACACGCATATACCTATGCATGCCATGACATTTACATGCACATGCATGACATTATAAACATTTTATGATTAACGGAACTATTCAGACTTACATGTTGAGTACTTTGCTCCATATTTCTTTGATGTCTTTTATATACTACTTTTCATTCCTTACATACTCGGTACTTTATTTGTACTGACATCCATGTTGCCCGGGGACGCTGCATTTCATGCCCAAAGGTCCTAAAGACATGTTGACAGTTTTCCTAGTAGGCTATAAGCTCAACGGAAGGTGTTGGTGTACTCCACTTGCTCCAGAGTCTCCTATTTGGTCAGTATGATTTGGACATGTATTGATTGGTATGTCGGGGACTTGTCCCGACCTTTATGACATTTATGTACTCTTAGAGGCTTGTCGATTGATGTCATGTGTATGGATACTTGTATGGCCTTTTTGGCCTATATTTTGAGTGTACAATTGTTCATGTTGTCCTTATAGGCCCATGTGTCACATGTTAAGTTTCTATATTATATTGGTTCGTCCTATGTCTAGTATTCCCTTATGTTTTGCTCTGGTTATCTCATGACTGGCCTTCAGGGCCATTTACCAATGATGGTGTGAAAATAAAGATACGTTACGTTAATACTCGGTTGGGTAAGGCACCGGGTGCCCGTACCAGCCCATCGGTTTGGGTCATGACATCGTCTTTGCCAATCATGATCATGTTGATAGTGCGAGCTAGTGACGGTGGCCTCGGCGGGACCTGGCATTCACATCCTCTAGTGAAGTTGTTTCTCCCATTGTCACTCAACATCTCTTTTAGGTGTCCCAGCTGCAACATGTTCACAACCTCTTGCTTGAGGCTGATACAGTCTTCTGTCTTGTGTCCGCTTTCCTTGTGGAACTTAATAAGTAGGGTTTTGACTGTTTATTTTTCTCTTTTACTTGCATTTTAGCTAAAAAAAATGCTTAAAAGTATTCCCCAGAACTAATGAAATGTGCTTTTGTATAGGAATATTGGAAAATGAGCCAAAGAAGTAAAAATCAACTCATAAATGAGTCTAATGTGAACAAGAAATAAAATAGGGCAAAAAGGCCTACAGTGCGGACCATACAATTCTAGTGCAGTCGCAGAAGAGGAGATTCAGAGAGTTAGTTTTTGGGCTAGCTGATGATGTGCGGACTGCACAATAATTGTACGGCCGCACTAACAATTGTGTAGCCACACTAACAATTGTGCGGTCTGCAGAAATCTCGCAAAAGCAAGAGCTCAAGTTCAAGGAGTGCGGGCCAAACTATAAATTTGTGCTGCCGCAGAAGCAAGAGTGGGCCGCACTAAAAAATGGTCGGTCTGCACAACCTCTGCAGGGGCGTTTTTCTCAAATATTTTTCAGCCTAGAATAAATAGAACTTTTTATCATTTTTAGGTAAAGTTTAGTTTTTGGGAGAGCACCTGAACCGTTTTCTTTACTGTTTTGAGTAATATTGTACTAGTTTAACTTCTAAACATTAGATTTTCTTTCTCTAATCAATTATTATGCATTCTATATTTAATTTCTTCTTGTATTTCTTCATTCTTCATGAGTAGCCAAAATTTCTAGCTAGGGTTGTGTCCAACCCTAGTGTGGGTAGTTAATGGGTGTTTGATTTAGGGCTTGTTCGTTATTGGATTAGTGAAATTTAGCCAAGTTCACGCTTGAATTCAAGGATTAATGGTTGCAAACATTGATTCATGCCTATTTGACTTAGTCTCTACTTGAGAAAGAGAGGCTAAGTCTAGGAACATTTGGCTAACAAGAAATTATGGTGAATTCAAGAAATTGATAGACCCAATGAAAGGGTCAAATCTTGAGATAGTAAGACCCGACTTGAGCATATATCACTTGTTTTGTTCCATTGGGGGAGGAAGTGGGTGATCCCCAGATGGATGATTATAAGTACGAGAATGGCTTTCAACAACAAGCCCATCAGAAATGTTCCATTGGGGGAGGAAGTGGACGATGACCAAATGGATGAGGTTCCTCTTGAATGTCAAGCAAATAGACGAGGCACCCTGCCTCAAGATAATGCTCGTCCCCCCTCCCCACCTCTACTTAGAGCGGAAACCCACATATAATTACTGAATGAGGGTTTTGCAAGTGCTATAGTCCCTTCCCGTATTAGGGCGGGCAGCTTCCAAATCACCAATGTGATGCTCACACTACTTGAGAAACAAGGATTCTTCACCAGGGCTCCGAGTCAAAATGCCTACAAGCATCTCAAGGAGTTCGTCGATACTTGTTGGGAGAGCAAGCAAACAAATGTCTCTGAGGACGCAATGAGGTTGACGCTATTTCCCTTTTGTCTACGGGGAAAGGTATTGAATTGGTTACAGAGATTGACCAATAATTTCATCCACACTTGGGATAAGTTGTAAAAAAAATTATTTCCAAAATTTTCTCTCCGGAACATATGACAACGCTTTGAGATGAGATTCTTGCATTCATCAAGAACCTAATGAGCCATTACTCGAGATTTGATAAAGATATCATACCATGGTTAAAGAGTTCCCGAATAATGGTATTACCGATGCCATGATCCATCAAACCTTCTGTAGAGGGATCAACACAACAAAATAATATCTCATAAATCAACTCACAGGAGGGATCTTCATGAACACTCCTTATGCCGAACCTTGTGAAATTCTTGATGAGATGGTGGATACCTTACCGAAGTGGCAAAGTAGAGCCATTGTTCTGCAAGGTGACCCTAATATCATTCACCTACATAAGGAGATAGATGATCATAGGCAAGCTATTGTGAGTTGAAAAACACAATGAACCAATTTGCCAAATCTCAGCTTCAACAAGTTCAAGGGCTGAAACAAGTGAATGCAATGGAAGGTGTAAATATGATGATGAACAAGAGATGACAACAAGGTCATCAAATGCAGAGCCATCCAGAACAATTCATGCAAGATGATTGTGGTTATAATCAAGGTGATTTGTTCAATGAGCAAGAAGAAGAAGTTCAATATGTCAACAATTATCAAGGCCAGCCAGTGATGAATCCCCAGGTATTCAGTGTCTGGTTCGATAGGACCAGGAAGAGAGGACTCTTTTTTTCCTCCTCCCTTCAGTCCAGTTTGAACCCGTCCCAACAACGAGCGAGGGACATCTTTCTTAAGGGTTTCTTTCAACGCCTTACAATTTGTTCTCATCAGGAACCTCTGGTGTTGGATGTAGATTTTGAACTTTAGGATGGACTTCACCGGTTTTATTTTAAAGGGAAAGAGGAAGCCCCGGACGTCAACTTCTTTGATGACGACCAAGAGGAGGAAGATATTTCCCAA